>PPHD01016122.1:625-13958 GCA_002909625.1 Bambusicola thoracicus
TCCCCCTTGTCCTGTCACTGTCCACCCATGTAAATAGTCGTACCCCCTCCCGATCTGGTACAATTTGAAGTTTCAGTGAAGCTGCATGATGTATCAGAGGCACACATCAGACTGGTGTGGACTGAAAGCAGCAGAGCCTACTGGATTCAAGATCAAATGTACTCTACAGAGTATACCTGATGAATATTCAAACTCATTTTGGCCAACTTGACCATCGTATTTATTCTTTAAACTGCAGGGCCATTTTTGTTTTGCCTTCCTGGGTTGGCTATGCTTTGTCTATTCCCCTCCTCATCTAAGGCCCCGGCAGGTACTTGACAGAGAAATCTGTGTAAATGAATACACTTCTAATTAATCAAGTATTTATAATTCTTCCTGATCAGGAAATACGGTTGTATGTCTTATGAACGTCATGGCATTGAAAGTTTGCTTTCCTTTTCTGCAACTACAGGCTGCTTTGCAGTTTTTAGAGGGCTATGGAAAAGAAGATATAACCCTGGCAGATCTAGAAGGGAATTCAAACTCCTTATGGACCATCAGCCCTCCTAGTAGAGAGAAAATGATACAGGGACTGCTGGATTTTTCAGCTGAGTTCACTGTAGTACTTTCATGGAGCATTCAAAGGTAATCAATATGACTGCTGTAAGTCTGATGGATCATTTGCAAAGCTTTCTTTGAAAAGAACAGTTCCACACTGCATGTTTTTGTTTAGTTTTTCAGCAGATTCTATTGCACTGCAAATAAGATTTTTAAAAGTAAGAGGGAGAGAGGCAGAGGGTGGTGACTTTGTTACATAGGAATTCTCAAGAAATAAATAGAGAAATGGAGCCAATTCCAAGTAGATGATTTAAAAAAAAAAAAAAAATAACAGGGAGCAGTTCAATAGGACTTGAGGGGGAGGAGGGAAAAGTAAAAACACATCAGTCTGTTTTAGATTGAGATGTTCAAATAAACTTTGCCTCAAACAACAACCTTGTAATCATTTATGGGAACCAAAGACTTAGACATAGCTAAGGCAGAAAACCAAAGATGAAATACAAACACCCTCTTTTTAAGGAATCTCAAACTGATAAAAAGCTATTTTTTAAATACACGTGTACTTGGAGCCATTGTTCTGCTACCTGACACAGATCCACTTTGTTGAGACTTTTTACCTAATTACTTGTGGGAATTTGGCCTCCGTGAAATAGTACTTTACGATAAAGTTTTTGCAAAAACCGACCTAAAATATGCAGTAGTTGGATGCAGCCTGAAGCACACCAAGTCACCATGGTGGCTTCTTGGTTACTGACTGACACCTTGGACTGCTGGGCTAAATTGGAAATGAACTGCCATCGCAGTCCTGGTATCTTCATGAGTTTTTTTGGAAGTAGACATTTGGTTGTTATAGCTGTCCCCAGCAAAAGACCGTGCTCAAGAAAAGGTCAGCTGAATCACAGTGGGAGTTCTGAATATACTGGGTCAGTCCTTTCACAGTCAAAACTAGGCTTGTAACAGATCTGCACTCTTTATTCAACTTTATTTGACCCTCCTTATTTTTCTGGAAGCATGCAGTATTAAGCCAGTGAATTACATTCCTCATCCATTTCTGAACCTTATATTAATTTGTAATGCCTCTGCTCAGTTTCCCAATATACTTGCATGACTACAGACATTCATGCACTAGATTTGAAAGAGACCTTTTTCACCCTCAAATTATATCCTGTGGATTATACTGCAACCATAAATGACTGAAAGTGGTAAAGGCTTACCACAGTGACCTCCCACTTTTTCTCTGTAAAGGGAAACTGCTGTCTTTCATCTAGGCCAGGAGACCGCAAGCAGCTGTAAGATGATCTCTTGTATCACTCAGGCACCATACATGCTTTCTGCCCTTAGCCATCATCTGCATCATCTGCTGGGGGAACTTCTCGGCAGTCTCCAGCAGCCCAGGGCTTGTCCTGCCTTCCTGCTGCATCCTGACCACAGGGCATGACAAAAGGCAGTGTGCAGAAGCTGATCCTAGTCAAGCTACATTCTCATCTCAGGTAGAGAGGGTGCATGATGCTTACTACTTAGCAAAGGTTGCAATGGACATGATCATTGTGGTCAGACTAGTTAGATAGCCAACCCTAGTGTTCAGTGAACAAGTGTTCAGGTTCTGCTTTCAGTGTAGACTGACTATATGTCTTCCTTTTTACTTAAAACAGAAATCTCACTCTTGGTGCCAAAGCAGAAATAGCATCAGATAAACTTACCTTTGGCCTACCAGAGAAAACCAGAAGAGATATTGCTTCAATGATGTCTGGAAAGCCATTGGAAAAGGTGTAAGTTATCTTCTTTGCCTATGTGTATGCAAACCTACTCCTTTTAATCCTAATTTCTTAAGGAAGCAAGGCTTGTGCAGATGTACTATTTGTCTGCCCATATATCCACAGAATCACAGAACTGCAGCGGTTGGAAGAGACCTCAGAGGTCATTGAGTAAAACCCTCTTCCTAAGGAAGTACCCTAAAATAGGTCGCACAGATAGGCGTCCAGGTGGGCCTTGAATATCCCCATAGAAGGAGACTCCACAACCTCTCTGGGCAGCCTATTCCAGTGCTCCATCACGCTTACTGTAAAGTGCTTCCCCATATTTGTATGGAACTTCCTATCTTCAAATTTTAGGCCATTACTCCTTCCTCATTGTTGGCAGAACTCCAAGAATCTTCAGATTTTTCCTAGTCTTTCTGGTTCTAGGACCCTTCTGCAAGCACAACATAAGCTTAGACATACTGTAAAGTATCAGGGAGTTCTCCAAAATCAACCACCTCTAAAAAGCTTTGTAGTCTTATTTATAGTGCCCAAAAGCATTGAAGTCACAGAAAAATAACATTGCCTTAAAGGTCAAAGCTTATTTATTTGTAGTAAAAGAAGGCCAAGAAGTCTGTGAATACTGGAACTCTGCCATCAAACGTGGTGCAGGTATTAGGTTTTTTTTATTTGATTTATTGGATAAGCACAAGTTCATTACAGTATATTCACAGTTAAACTCTCCTCTGAGTTACTTGAGTTGAACTTGACTTGAGGAAGTCATGCTGATGAATGTTTTGTTCTAAATAAGCATCCAAACTGCATTCCTCATTGTTATTCTTGAATGGCACTAGATTGGAAAGGAAGTGTTAAATCACTGTGATCGAAGGGTAACATCTGCAGACACTTTTGACATCAGATATTTTCCTGTAATGGAAATTTGCAAGACATAAGAACATTCTCTTCATCTGAATATCAAACATTATTGTATGGATGTGACCTTATAACATTAATAGCAGTGGTGCCTCTCACGTTTGAACAGAGTCTGGGTCTTCCCGTTCTGCCTGCTCACTGGGATTTACAGTAATCTCTAAATACCGCTGGGCCAATGTGTTATCCCTGAAGGCCACCTGATCTGATCTGTGGCCACAGGAATTGTAAAGTTAAAGCTGAGGCCAGCTGGAGAGTGAAAACTGATTGGTTTGTCTCTCTTAGAAGGTGGAAGTGAGATGCACAGCACTTTTCTGCACCCACTCACACTTGTACACCCAAAGAAACTGGAGACTGCTGCTGCACATCTCATCATCACATTTAAAATAGATTTTTGATTTTTTGTTTTTTAGCTCTGTAAGGATACAGAAGTATCTCCTAGGGGTGATGTAGTGACAAAGAGGATAGGTTTTCCTCCTTTGTGGGAAGATGTAATCCATCTGTAATTCTCTCCTTGCAGAAGATGAGCAGTAACGTGGAAGATAGAGCTGTATTTGCCCGTGTTGTAATAATATTGTTGATTTGAGCATCTTTAACTTTGTCACAAAGAAAAAATGTATGTGGAAACTGACAGCCATGTGATAAGTTCTGCAGGGAGTTTTCTGCCACAACAGTGCTGGGACACCTTGGCTACTGAGCTCCTACCTGCTCCCTGGGCCTGATCACAGAGCCTTTAAATTGGCCTCCTCTGTTCTTCAATAGCTTTGTCTATGCAATGAAGCAGTGTCAGAAGACTTCCCTGAGAGCTCCTCTTTCCTAGAATTTTTCATGCACTTGATGGAAAGTTTAGGACATCATCTCTGCATTTAATGCATTTTTTAATTCTCTCTGGATGCTGATAATTTATCCCACTTAACATGATTCAATTTTGAGTCCAATAAGGAACTTCCACAAAGATCTTTCCTTTTAATTTGAAATCCTCCAGATTATGCAAACTGTGAAAACATTTCCCAATAAAATATTCTAGGAAGAATTCTGACTCTTCAGATGTTATTATTTAAACATTCTGTAATTCTGAAGTAATAAATATTCTCACAACATGTTTTCCTAGCTTGTTTATTACTGGTGATGTGTTGCCTTTCTTTGTGTTGCTTATACAGCTGACTATAAAAGCAGCTTTGTTAAAAAGGTGAACAAAATATAAATCCTACATTCCTTGCAAACACATATGCCCCAGGTGTGTGGGATTCATGGTGTGTGAAAGGGGACATTATGGATGGAGCTCCCTGCTGAAGTACTGACAGAAGGTAGTTAATAAATCCAGCTAACTTTCAGATGTGACATCTGAACATTATAAAATCAGAGCTTAAGCCAAGAATTACTGGGAACTGTGCATAGCCCTGTTAGGTATTGCTGAATTATTTTAAAGGTATAAAAATATGAAATATTTGCTTTCTCATTTTTTTTCCAGAACATTAGAAACAGTGTATCCGTACTACATCAAGGCTCCTAGTGATTCTCTGGCAAAACCCATAAAGCAGCTATTGACAGGTATGTATCCAGGCCATGGAAAACAGAGTGCAGTTGAAAAAAATGCAACACCACTGCTAACTGTTATGGAGCACCTTGGACTGAAATACTCTTACAGTTGTTTCTACCTGATGTCTACAGGCTTGGGGAGAAATGAGAGTACAAGGCAGAAAATGCATTTGGATATACCTTAGCTTTGTATTTAACAGCAAGGAGTCTACAGATTGAAAGTACAGTTCTTTTCCTTCAAGTCTACTTTCAGCAACTGCTTTCCCTTCTATTCTAAGAAAGTGTTGACAAGTTTCACCTCTGCATCTCTTTAATACTTTACTGCAAATACTAGCATTGCATGTCTGCAAATTAATCAGCTTGAATAATGACGTTGAATGATTGATTTCACTTCTTTCCTTTTTATTGACTCCAAAGAATACGATTTAGATAAATAATTGAATTTCAAAGTACCCAAACAGAATGTCTAGATACTCATAGACATGCCAAGTACGTACATGTGTACATACATACATATGCAAAACCTGTTGGATTGGAAAAGAAGGAAAAAGTCTTTAACTAAGAATGCCTTTCTCAACAGAGGTTAAATTTGACTTGCAGATGTTCTCTTGCTCATTGTGTAGTGCATTATTGTTCAAAGTTGAGTGAACATGTTTTGAAAAATAATTCATGAGACAGAATCTAGCTTTACTTGTAGCAGTAAGTTACCAGTGCTTCACTGTTGTTAGTCACTATGCGTCCTAAAAACGCCTCTTACTTTGGAATTCTTATAATGCACCTTAATGCATACACTGATAATGTAGGGTCCTCAGAAAGCAGACGAGCCATAGTTCAACTCCTGTGTGTGTGATCAGCATGAATAATAGCACTATATACTTTTCTTGATATATCTTTTATACCAAAAAGTAAGTGGTAGTTTCACTTTCACATATCAAAGCTGACTATTATCCCTCCAAGTTAAATGTGCGTAGACATACTGCTTGTTGTTGGTTGAAAATACTTAAATGTGCTTCTTCAGGCCTGAAATGTAAACATACTTCTTGTTATTGACGGATTGGCTTGAAAATACTTGAATAACTTGACAGGTATACAGCAGAAAATGTAGTTGATGTCAAATATTATATTTATTTAATGCTCATTTACATAAGATTAGTGGAAGGAAAACCATAGCAGTCTGGATAGACTGTAATTTCGTACAGAAATACTGCAAAAGGGATTGTAAGAGAGTTATAACAAACCTCTACTCCTACATCGCTCCATTATTTTATCACACAAGTTATCAAAGCATCTAATAGTAATCAGTTTGACTTTTGTAGTTTTTGGTACACCTGTTAATATTTCCTCTTTTCAACAGACTGCAGATGGGAAAATATCACAGTTTCCCTGGTCAAAAATGTGTCTGAAGAGGGAGTTCGTGAGTGGTGGGTTTTGAATCAGCTTGGAAAAAGATACAAAACATCTGAAGAGAGCCTTGAACTCTTCATATTCAGTGATAAAGTCAGTCCTCCAAGCCTTGGATTCTTGGCTGGATATGGGTAAGAAGGAATCTTCACATAAAATTAAAATATTGTAGATGAGATAGAAGGTGACTTCATTTGCTTTGTGGGTGTATGTTATTTCTTTTTTTTGTTGTTCTAATGTTTGAAACTCCAGGAAAGGGCTTCTGTGAGGATTAAAATTTCACGTCTATTACTGTTATCTACAGAATACACTGTATTTTTAAGGAATGATGTGCCCTTTCATATCTACACTCCTGTGGGGAAAAAAAAAAAAAAAAGCAAAAGAAGTGCCCTTTGCACCAATTTCCTATTCAAATGAAATCATTCAAAATATGTTCATTGAACTAAAAGCCAAGTTCTGCCCAAAGTGATCAGTTTTGGCAACCTTCCCAATCTCGTGCTAGCAGCCAAGACTCTGTCTGAAGCTGTTATGAAATACAGCTCCATAAACAGAGGAAGTTGGGAGACTGTGCCTCCTGAGAGATGTTCCCTTCCAGCATCCTTTGGAGAGCTCCTCATAAGAGTTTTATCCTGCAAGTTCAGGCAATTGTTAGTCTGTCACCACTTTTGGACACTTTAATAAAACAGAATTAGACATGAGATCTGACAGATCACTTGCATTTAGTAGCCAGAGGTTGTGAGATTTCCCTCCAGCTTCCAAGCTGTAGCAGACAAGATGCAAGACTACCATAATAATTAATTGATTGTTAAATTGATTGAGCTTCAGCTATGTATGTTCTCAGCTTTCTGTTGTGTTGGAAGAGGTCTTATTTTCTTTCATCCTACAGCACAGAATAAACAGGATGCTAAACAGAAATCAGTGTTCACTCTGCTGACAGACTGTACTTAACCATGTAGATGAGCTCTCTCTGATTTGGATGATCCTCTTTCAAGGCACCGCTTGAACTTTTTCCTTTCTTTCTTTTCAGCATCATGGGACTATACGCGTCAGTCGTCCTGGTGATAGGGAAGTTTGTCCGTGAGTTTTTCAGTGGGATTTCTCACTCCATCATGTTTGAGGAGCTACCGAATGTAGACCGAATCTTGAAGTTGTGTACTGACATTTTCTTAGTACGAGAGACTGGAGAACTGGAACTAGAAGAAGACCTGTACGCCAAACTAATCTTCCTGTATCGCTCACCAGAGACTATGATCAAGTGGACTAGGGAAAAAACTAATTGATCTCTTTGGTGTCACACTGCAAATCAAGTTGATTTCATCTGAATTTTAAAGAACAGGAAAAGCACAATATTCTCTTAAGAGCTAAGCCTTTTATAGTTAGGTAGCGATCATTTTTCACTGAAGGAGTCCTGGAAGCTACGGCCTTTGGAGTCCATGCTGCCTTTCAAATTAAGGATCAACAGTGAAGAAAGTTGGATGATTTGCTGTTTTTAACGTGCCACTCCTCTACAATCTGGGGACTGCTTTGTAATTTAATCAGCAAAAAGTCTGCATCCCTGTCTGGCTAATTTAATTTTCCAGACAATAATTACCCTCAAAGAGAAAGGAAAGGAGTGAACCCACAAATGACTCCAGAGGACCTTTCTAACTTTTTCTGGAGTCATATAGATTGGATTGTGCAATATGTTGTTGTACATCACTGACTTTACAGCTACAAGTAATGGGACGGTGACTAGCCTTCAGGACACCCAAGACCCAGGGCCCTAGTGGGAACTGAAGACATTCTAGCCATACCCATTTGTAGAAGAGCAGAGATTCTGATGTACAAAGGACACCGTGGACAAACCTCTGCTAGCAGAAAGGATACAAGTTACAATCTCTTTAAATGCCTTATTTTATTTGTACAGTCACAGAAAACATTTCCACCAAACATCAATGACTCAGGAAAAAAAAAACAGCAACTGAAACTTGACATTTCGTCAAGGGTAACTAATGGCTAGAATAATTATGGTGAAATATTGGGATGTTCTGCTAGGCCATTTTCTTCAGAGTTACTGCTTTCCGTTAGATGAGAAAAGAAAGTGAATTCAATGACCTAAGGAGCTACTTCATTTCTTATAATCCTTTAAAAACTGAATAGTGTGTGCTTCTCTCTGCTCCCCATGACTTGCTTTTTCCCATTTCGATGACTTAAGGCAACCATTGTTTTGCTGTTAGCTGACACTCTTCTTCCAGTGTTTCAGGTATAGAAAAATGTTTACATATTCCAAGTCACATTTTTACATCTGAGACGGGTTGGTTTTTTTGTTTTTTTTTTTAAGTTCCCAAATATAGACATGCATATGAGCTTGAAAAGTGGCCTTTTTTTCTTAAATTACTATTATTAGTGACACAAATGGCTCATTAGAGATCATTGTAGCATGAAAATTTACATTTGCAATGTAGATTTCATTCCATGTTAAAAAAAAATTATTGAGAGAAAAAAAATCATTGAGTGAGTAAGGTATATTAAAAGGGTATACTGTGTAGTTTTGATTCAGTAATGACTTAAAATAAAGCACGTGTTGCAAAGTCATTTTAGAAGTATTTTTTCCTCTGCCTTTTTACATGAAATGGGAAAAGTTTGACATTCTTCTAAGTCTGTGACAAATAAATCTCTTTCTTGTAGTTAGCTGGTATTTATTATATGAATAATTATGATATGAATAATATCGCCAGAACGAAAATAATACAACATGATTTGCTGGCACATTTTACTGCAGAAGTTCATAAAACAGTACAATTGAATGAAGTCGCAACATACTCTGCTCAGTGCTTCCATGACAAATGCTGTCACATCCATTCTATACTGTGAAAACTAACATTTTGGGCACCACGAAGTGCACAAAATAAAAGTCGCTTCATCATATTGTAACAATAAAATCATTTGGTGACTGGAACTCACTGGAAGACGACCTGATTTCCTCTAAGTGTAATGGAAAGCTGGCAGCATTCCCTGGTGGAGAGTTTTGCTCCATTTCTTCCATAGAACCTGTGAATGAAAAACAAAATGTCCAGGGCAGACCTGATGTAGGATCTGACAGAGACTCTTTGTGGTCAGATGGATCCTTATCTGTATGTTCAGTGATTTTGAGGAGGCAACACTGGAAGAGAGGTGTGAAGGACATGATGTGGTTCTGAAAGTACCAGTACCAGCAGCAGAACCATACTGGCCATAGTTGGACTTGGCTCACTTTCTGGCTCCCTCTCTTTAACAAACAGGCACTTACTTTCTGGTGAGAAAACTCTGCGGAATCAGCTGTACAGTTATTTGAGCTTTGCAGAAATGTTCTGCCCTTTCTTTCATGGATCGATCAAACTTTGAAAATAAAAGTGTTCTCCTGTTGTGGGTTTTTTTTTGTTTTGTTTTGGTTTGGTTTGGTTTGGTTTCTTTTTTAAAAACAACATACAGTCAAATTGGCAACCTATGGACTGGATAAGGGACTGCAGCAGGTGGAAATTGTACTGCTGATCTCCATCCAACCATCCTGCTAAAGCTGAACTGCCAGCTACTTTCTAATGGCATCCTTTAGGGAATCAGTTCTGGGGCCACTACCGTTTAATGTCTTTACTAACAGTCTGGAGGGCAACACAGAGCATACTCTCTTGTATTGTGATTGAGGACCATGCCAAGTCTGGTGCTGGTTATAATGTATATTTGTCAACTTCCCTTCTGGGGAAAGAGGAGAGAAGTTGATAGAATGGAAGGCACGACTGCTTTTCAAAGGGTTTTGAGGATGCTGGAGGCATGAGCTGCCATGTGCTCCATGAAGTTCAAATAAGGCAAAGCAAAGTTCTGCATCTGATATCAACTCATCCCATGCAGTTAGTGAGCTTCAAACATCTTTGAAATAAAATAATCCAGCAGGGAGGAGAAGGGGAGGGGGAATGGGAGAGGGGAAGGGGAATGTTGCATGTATAGCATGTATAGCAGCAGCGTACCCCTGAAGGAAAGAAAGCCAGCAGCACAGTGAGCTCATTTACAAAGGCACAGCTGCAAGTCAGGGGAGTTTGTTAGTCCCATCCAATCAGCACTTATGAGACCACATCTTGAGAACTGCATCCAGGTTTGGGGTCCCCAGTGATAGAAAGACTCTGTCATATAGGCATGAGTCTGGCAGAGGGCTGGACAGAACATGTGAGGAGAGACTGAGGGAGCTGGGCTTGTTCAGCCTTAAAAACATACTGGAGCCTGCAACTACCTGATCATGAGGCGCACAGAAGGAGGAGCCAGGCTACGGAGCTACACAAGGGCAGATGTGCTGAGAGGCAAGAGAGAGACACTGCAGCAAGGGAGCATCTGATTAGACATAAAGAAAATTATTTTCCCTACCATGGGGGTAGTCAAACACTGGAACAAGAGTCCAGAGAGTTTTTGGTTTCTCAGCCTTAGAATTATTCCTGAAGGCTGCTTTTCAAGTGCTGCCAGAAGCACTCACTGAGTGTGCCTTGTTTCTTTGGGAAATGATAGCATGGTGTACATCAAGGCCCAGACCTTGAAGATGCAGAAGGAGGCATGGAGGGAGGAGGCCAAGACTGACGATATCTAATGCTGACGCTCTGAGTTCTTCACAGATGTGGTGAATACTCTGTCCAAGGTGTGTTTCCAAGGAGCATTTCCTGAATGCTTGCTTTCCAGAAAACTGAGACACTACCAAGATGTCCCCAGTTACCATTCTCTTTTGCAATTAAATGAATGAAACTGAATTAAAGTAGATGAAAATGGGCCTCTCCATGGACAGTTTCTGCTTTAGCTCCACTCCTATACAGTTTCTGCTTTAGCTCCACTCCTATACAGGAAAAAGGCACACAGATGATGGTCCCAAGAGAGAAGCCCAAGATACTTTCTTAAGTCTCATTCCCACAAACACCTTTCAAACCATAGCAAATGCTCTTTTCTCTTTTTTTTTTAATCCAATATTTTAGTGAGATGAAAGATGAAGTGGTATTTTTTCTTCACCTGGAAGAAGTGAGAGCAACAACCGGTAGCCCTTCCTAGCTGTCATCACAACCTTCACAGAAAACATGTTCTCGCACTGCCCCTCTCCCTTGTAAACCCAGGGGGCTCCTGCAGCAAGCATCAAGCACTACACTGTAGATGATCCTGTTGGCCATAGCTGCAAGTTTGGCTGCCCTGACACACTACAGGCTGTGCTGAACTTTTTTTTCTCACTACAGTCAGGGTTGTTTTTTTTTTGGCTACAGCATGTCATAAAATGACCACCGCTTGCTGTGGCAAGCACCACCCTGGACATCCCTCAGTGACAAATGTGGTTGGACGTGGACTCAAGGCCATTTATTCTCATCCAACCAAACCATGCTAATAGGTAAGGCAGAGCAGGTGCACCCATTTGAATACTGTGGGCATTTTAGCAGCCAATTGTAAGGTGACAAGGAGCTGACTGTGAATTCGGTAAAGTTTTCCTGCCATTTCAAATAGTCTGGTTTAAGAAGACTAGGAAAACAGCATCACCAAAGAGATGGCATCACATTTATTGAAGTTTCTAATATATTCTATTTATATCTCCCAATTCCTAAATTCTCTTTCTGTTTTCTGGTTTCCATGCAAATATATATATATATACATATATAAAATATAATAAATAAATAAATAACCCAAGCTTCACTTGCCAAAATATTTTTTCTTATAGAATTTGAGATTAAATTTCATGGTAAGAATGATGACCAGTTTTCCCCAAGTGAAAACTAAGACTGCAGTCCCAAGCTTTGGTTGAAAATGAGACAAACCTAAAGCTTAGCATTTCTGTTGGCCACTTCTTTAGCCCTTTCAGGAATTGAAACAAAAGCCCCTCTTCTCTGTACTTATCTTCTTTACTCCAAGGTAACAGGATCACCACTAGCATTTGATCTCCTGGACCTCTGTTGGTCAGGAGGAATCATAGAATCGTAGAATGTTTTGGGTTTGGGCTGGAAGGGACCTTTAAGATCACCTAGTTCCACCCCCTGCTATAGGCAGGGACACCTCCCTCTAGAGGAGGTTGCTCACAGCCCCATCCAGCCTGGCCTTCAATGCTTCCAGGGAGGGGGCATCCACAACCTCCCTGGGCAACCTGTTCCAGTGTCTCACCACCCTCACAATAAAGGATTTCTTCCTAATATCTAGTCTAAATCTACCCTCTTCCAGTCTAAAGCCACTTCCCCTTGTCCTGTCGCCACACGTCCTTATAAAAATTCCCTCCCCAGCTTTCCTGTTGGCCCCCTTCAGGTACTCGAAGGCTGCTAGAAGGCCCCCCCTTCTCCAGGCTGAAGAGCCCCAGCTATCTCAGACTGTCCTTTTAGGGGAGATGCTTTAGCCCTCTGATCATCTTTGTGGCCCTCCTCTGACCTGCTCCAGCAGCTCCATGTCCTTCTTGTGTCGGCCCCAGAACTGGACAACAAGGCCAACAAGTTTTCATTCCTAGCCAACATGTACATTTACTCTCATGCTATCTTTATACATAGCATTGACAAAACTGTTCAGAAAACAGCAGGATAAGCAAATTTCAGCTGCAGATCACTCTCCTCAGTCTTGCTGTAGAAATGTTTGTATGTGTGTGTGGTAGCAGTGGTATTTTTCTTAAGTTAATGCAAGGCTGTTGGCCTCGAGAGCACAACATCCCAAAAATCCCACTTGTTTGTGTGATGAGGCCAATCACTCAGCTCCCAGTGTTTAATCAAAGAATTCATGGTTATTCTCGACTTGCTAAACTGGTTAATCCCTGGGCAATGCTGTAAAGCTGCTGCTGTCCTGCATGGCATCATGTAGTAATAGTACCTCATTGTTGCACAATCCCCTACAACCTCATTATATGCCATATCTCATGATATCTTACTGTTCAGAAAGATACTTGACTATCGCCACAGAGGTCTAAAGTCACTGTTAGAAGTCCAAAATTACACTGTCCCCTGTACAGTATCACAGAATAAGGATGAGCTGCAGATACAGAACCATGTTACCTGGTCTGAAAAAGAAAAAAAGGCCAGTGGGATTATGCACTAATGCTTTCTCTTGTTTTCATTCCAGGTGTATAGCTCACCATCAGCTGAGCACAGAATGCTCATTGCTGTTGACTTTAGAGATGAGCAGAAATACAAATGGAATTTGTTCCATTCAAAGGGGAACTTTAAAAAAAAAAAAAAAAAAAAAAAAAA
>PPHD01016123.1:2729-15723 GCA_002909625.1 Bambusicola thoracicus
GAGTGTCAGTTGATGAAAGATTCAACATGAGCTGCCAATGCACACTTGCAGCCCAGAAGGCCAACTGTATCCTGGTTTGCATCAGGAGAAGTGTGATCGAGGGAGGTGATTCTGCCATGGTGCTCTGTTCTCATGAGCCCGCACCTGCAGTACTGCATCCACTTCTGGAGCCCCCAACACAAGAAGAGCATGGAGTTGTTGGAGCAGGTCCAGAGAAGGGCCACAGAGATGATCAGAGGGCTGGAGCACCTTCCCTACTCAGTCACTTGTAAAAAAATGATATCGGGCTGAGTGATGACAGGTTAAGTACTCATTTAAACATCTTTTAAAATCATGTTTGAATTAAATGTTAAGCAGAACCTCAAGATAATCAAGGCTTGGGAGCTTCAAAGGTCAAACTTTGCTAATTATTTTCATTCCAGTACCTTTTGTTTGAAGATGCCAGTCAAGCTTTCTTACCCAATCAGCCCCTTTTGTTTACAAGCCTACATCTTGTGCAATAATGCATAAAGGCAACTATGGATAAATACCAACCAAGGCAAAGAGCAAGAATAAATCACATCTACAAGAAACTGGGGAAAAAAAAATGCTAGCCAATGAATGAAGCTTGAAGAACAGAATATGTTGGGATATAGAGAAATAACAAAAATCAAGGCAAGCAGGATCATAAAGCAAATACCAGAAAAGCTTCTGCAGACAGCTGCATTAGAGTGGAGTAAGGATAGATATGCAGTTGCTGTGCATGGGGGATGTGATGGTGATTGATGATATCATGTGGCCTTTAGATGCAACTTCCAAACTAAACGCATCCTCTTGTTTACAGCAAGATGAAGGAACTGGTCAGCAACAAGGAGGAGGCAGAGAAAAGAAATAGGAGTAACGGAAACAGGAGCAACGAGAGCTCATGTGAAACATGAAGAGCTCATACACTACAACCAAGGGGAGTTGGATGTTTATCAAGTAAAATTCAACTCTGGTGGTTTTTAATGACTCTGTTAACACTGGAGTAGTGCTTTGTGTGGGAAGAATAGGAGGAGAGTTCCAGTAATGAAGGCAGGCAATGAGGGAATGAGTGGGAAGAAGGGGTAGCATGCCACCGGGGTTTACTGAAGTGACAAAAGTAAGATTTGTCAGGATATCTAATTTTCTAGTCAAAGGATATAAGATCATATCTGACTGTATCTGCAGGGATACAGAACAAGCAGTGTACTTCAGGACCTAATGGCACTGGCACAAACATCCTGAATGTGGTGGTGAAACTTGTGATGATGCAGAGCTGGGAGGCATCATCAACACAGGAGGATCAAAGCATCACGAGGAAGACCCCGAGGATTAGAGATGCAGAACAAGGATGAAATGCTTTCATTCAAAACATGGGCAAGGCACAAAGGAAGGAAATAACAAGAAATGGCTGCTGATGGAAACTCATCGGCTTGAAGAAGCCAGATATCTGATGATCTCTCAAGCCACCATCTAAAGCCAGGGAGAACTGCAATGGGAACATGGTGCACAAAATTCAACATCCATATCCAAGACCAATGAACTGAAGTGGGAGCAGGTGTGGAAAAAGCCTCTTGATCTGGTCAAGAAAAAGAAGAACCTCTCCTGAGAGAAAATCTTGAAATAACATGGCTCATTCAGCATAGCCATTGGAAAGCAGAGAGGGGATGGGACAGCTCTCTGAGCATACACTGAACAAATAAACACCAGGGAAGGAAAAGAGACACTGCAGCTATTTATGCTGGCATAAAATCAAAAGAGCTACAAGAATACCAGAAATGAATATAAGCTGCCTATTAGAAGAGAAATCTAAACCATTAAAGCAATCAAATGGTGGAACAGCTATGACAGAAAGCAGTGGGAGCAAAAACCCTTCTTGCTTTGAAGATTATGGTTGAACATTCATGAAAGGGATGTAATATCAACACCTATAAAGCAGGAAGATGGATTCAGGGATCTAAAGGCCTTCCTTCATCTATCTGCTTTCACACCGGCATAAAATAACCTCGTCTACTATAAGCTATTTTTTACCAACTTTAATGGCCAAATTACAATCCTGCCCCATCAGCAGTCAGTGGGAACAAACAGCTTTTTAAATTCAGACTGCACTTTCCGCTGTGCAAGATTCACAAACATTTTATGAACCAGGGCCTTAATTTTTCAAAGGAGCCATTGACGTGGCATGCTCAGCTTTTAAATTCAAATCCTGATTTCTAGAGATAGCAAATGCTCGCATCTCTTTGTGATGGCAGAAGCTCTATGCAGCTGAAGTTGGGCCCTTTGAAACACACACCATAAGGAAGAAAAAAAAGAAAAATACAAGCAAAAATACAAATCAGTACGTCTGAAATCATGGATACATACTAATAGGCTTTACGTGAGCTATGACAAAGGATACTAAGAGATTGCGATGTACATCTACACCAGCAGATGCCAGGCTTGCTTTTTTTTTTAACCACTATTTGCTCTCTACATGCCTGATCAAAAGCTCCACCCCACGTCCAGTTCATTCCCCTGCCAGGAGCTCCCAAATTCAACATTTGGAAGAAGAAACTTCTGCATGTGACTGTTCTGCCTGGGATCCCAACCAAAAAGACCCTTTCAAACCTGTACATTTTTCTCTATTTAGAATCACAGAGTTGCTCAGGTTGGAAAAGACCTTAAAGATCATCGAGTCCAACCCCAACCTCACCATACTACTCTAACTCTAACAACCCTCCACTAAATCATGTCCCTGAGCACCACATCCAAATGATGGTGACTCAACCACCTCCCTGGGGAGCCCATTCCAGTGCTTAACAATTTTTCTATTTATGATGAAAGATTCAACATCAATTTTTCTATTTATTTAACATGCAGCACACACTCATCCAAAGGCCAACTGCTGTGAAGTTTTCTGGGGCATCTGCAGGCTATAATCACACCACCAAAACTTCTGCATTCCTCCTAAGTGATCTTAATTACATTGTGCATACTCTGCTTACAGATCTTGGCTGAGTAACCGTTTACTCATCCTTCGGCGTGACAAAGAATTTTTTAAGGAATGATGCAATTGATTTTGCAAGCACTATATTTAGACTGTAGTGCTCTTAGAGGATTTATCGCCTGCAGCTCACAGTAGCATCTGGGAATCAGATCCCAGAAGGAGAAAAAGATGGAGAAGGTTGAGAACTGAACCAGTAACTTTACTGTTTGTCCTGGCTTGCTCTGGATCCTGTGAAAACCATGCAAGTCATAGATCCCTTTCTTTGTGCATCAAGTTTCCATTGGGAATAATGTGGGCTTCTGTCATGAAACCTACTTGAGGGGGAAAAATCCAAGTAGGGACAGTGAGAAAAAGGTATTTCCACCTCCCCTTATCTAAGTACATGTCAACATCACCCACTTAAGTGAAGACCTCTTGTGGAGGAAAGCATGGGTTGGAGATGCTCCTAGCCAAGTGTGTAGCAATGTACTGGGGCAAAACAGCTGTAGGATTTGGACAAAGGTGTGCAGGGAAGATCAGGGCCCTGGGTCTATGAGGACCAAGTCCAACATGCCAAGTGGCATTTCACTCACTGCCTCTTTATCACGCCTTGATGTCACCATCAACTCTTCTTGCACAGAGGATAAAAATCGCACAGCACCAAGACGCAGACCAGCAGCACTGCACCCATCTGATGGAGGTCAAGGTGTGCTCATTGACAAAGTTGAACATAAAAAAAAATCTGCAGGTCTTCCAGCTGTGGCTAACAATTTAGGGCAATGTCCATCTGGAGGGATACAGGGCCCGACACTAAATTATTTAAAGGAGACTTTGTGAAGAAAAAGCCCTTAATATCCTCTGGAGGAAAAAAAAATCATTTCTGTTCAAAATATCTTATGATAGGTATCCCATAACACTACTTATTTCTAAGAAAAAAGAAACCAAATCAAACCAGACGTCATTGTCATCATCATCATCATCATCATCATTGGTAGTCTTAATTCTAGTTCTCCAAGCCCTCAGGGCTGGAAGGAAGGATCCTGGAAATCCCCTTTTCTCTATGCTGTGCAAGACAACACTAGCCAAAATGACTTTTGGTACAATCTGGAGATGAAACTGTGCACAGGAACCCAATGCAGCTTTGGGACAGTTTTTTTCTCCAGATTGAGAATGACGTTTATTAATGCAGTTTAGCCTACCTGCCAATGGCCATCATCATTTGCACATCGGTGATGCTGTCATCATTGGTTAGGTTTCTTATGACACCATCCATGAGCTCCAGAGGGACAAACTGGACCACGCTGGCCAAGGCATTGGATGGCACCTCCTGCTCCTCTGCAAGACATGGATGAGTGCCAGCAGTGAAGATATTAGTCACCAGATAAACCAGGCACACGAGGTCATTTCTCAGTTGCAAAAGCCAAATCATCCCCACCTTCATAAATGGAGATGACATAAACCAGCCATGAGGAGTCCATGCTCAGCTGCACTAGGACAATTCCCCAACTCCCACTGTAGCACAGAATGAGGTTGGGTGGCAGCCAATGAGCTGTTGCATGATGTCATACACAGCTCAAAGGGAGGCAGAAACCACAGACACAAGAACATTATTCCTAAAACACAAAATTCCCCCTGGGTGCTTTCTTTATACTAATTACTGCAATTATTGCAATGAGATGTGACTGCAGGTTTGCCTGCCTGGAGCACATTCCAAAAGATGAGGTTTCCTTGGAGGGAACACTGGAATCCCCATCTCCTCAAGGGCTTAGAAACAGTGGGATTGGGTGCTCACTTACATGCAGAGAGTCTGACCCTTCAAGGCATCGGTATCTCCAAAAACTTTCTGAGCCCTTCTGCAATAATCTAAAGGTGTCAAAAGTCAGATTAATATCTCCCACCTTCAGACATAACCACCCTTCAGAAAGATAGCAGGGCTTCCCACCTCTAGACTGCAGAGAAATAAGTCCTTAGCTTTGCTCTTACTTTCTCCTAATAAGCAGGCTGAGGGGTCCCATTGAGTCAGCCATTGGAGAGAGAGATTTCTGAAAGCTTCTGAGTCCCACTCAAATTTGTGCAACATGCTATTTCAAACCAGGTAGCAACTCCTGTGCAGAGAGCCAGTGCAGTTTCAGGAGATATTTTTTTCTTATCCTAAGGCTCTGAGTAACTGTTAGACGCACTAGAATATTTCAGTAGTGGCTACATTTCTGGGGGGATCATAACCAAGAAAGACTAATTAAAGTCTTTCGTTCCTCATCAAAGCCAATATCTACATTGGCTCGCTTTTTTTCTTATTATTACCTGTTGAAGAAATGATAGTGAACAGCTCCTTTAGTGAGGGCAGGATGGCCGAGGTCTGAGTCCTCCAGATCCTCTGCAGCAGACCGCTCACTTTGTTCACCTGCTCCAAAAACTCCATGATGTCATCTTCCCCCTCAGAGACACACTGAAACTGCCCAATGCACCGTATCAGCTGCTGACAAAACAGGACCTGGTGTTTCCCTATGGGGATGCACTGAGGATGTTGCGTTAAGAGTTTGCTGATCTTTGCACACTGCTTGGGGCTGGGCCTTTCACAGACCTTCCGGAGCACCTCGATCCTCAATAAGCTGAAAATGCTGTTTGCTGATGGACTTTCCAAGACAAACTGCAGTCCTAACTGGATATAATCAAGTACATAATGGCTTCTCTTCCCCAGAGGCCCGTAGCCTTCCTGGAGGAGACTCAATAGGAAGCGGACATTGAAGAACTCCTCAAATTCCTCTGGGTGGTAGTGACCATAGACCTCCAAAACTTCTTTCCCGATCTCTCGTTTATATTTGGTGTCCCCCACGAGATAAAGCTTGGTGCACAGCTCCAGCATGGACCAGCATTGCTCGCTGTCCATGGGCTGCTTTGATGCCTCAATGACGCGCCTCACAAGCCCTTGCTTCACATTGTTGGGGTATGAGGACATCACCACAGCTTCCAGTATCTTATCCATCTTTGTTTCCAGCTGAAAGAAAAGAACAGAGCAGCAGGTTAGTTCAGGCAAGGTCTATTGAGCTTTCAAGACCAAGTTTGCAAGAAAAGTCAAAGAAACAGAGCTTGGGAGTTGTCTGGAACGCTAGAAAGGTGATAATCCTTGTAAATTTTTTGGGTGGTTTTCTGAAGTTTCCTTTCTGGTGATGTTTGATTGAGACCAAAGCCACAAAACTGGAACAAACGCACAAAAACAGAACTTCTCCAGATTTGCCACATTTCTGAGCACTGTTGTCTTGTAAATCTCTTACAACCTTACACTTGACCCTAGCAAAGGATGAGCTCCTTCTCTTTGAGAGAGGTACAGCAGCTGAAGATGGTGTCACAAGGCTCACAAAATCCAGTTCCCACAAGAAACAGGCTGCCACAGACCTGTAACAGGGGCTGAATTTGGGATCAGTAAGCAAACTGGAGTCGAAGTCTTCAGCTGGTGTCTGCTGGCTCAGGTGCCTTCCAGAGGCAATGATGTTCCCAGTGATTGTTTTCACAGTCGGGGGAGAAAAACCCTGGAAAGGAGAGGCATGCAGTAGAAGGGATGTACATTTGACATTTACACTGTGCTTTTATCCACCCCAGCTCAGCGCAGAGGGAGAACTGCAGTCCTGGCTGTCCTCCAGGGACTTTCCACATTTGTATGCAGGTCCAAAGCAAGGAAGAGAAACTGCAGAGTCAGGCAAAGCTTCCCATTCGTCACGGCCAGGACTCAACAGCAATAAAGTGTTAGAGAGTACTGAAAAATCCCCCAAGGCTTTCCTTGGAACAGTTCAGAACATTTACAGCCAGGTGCTGGATGCACTGCTGCACAAGAAACACTGTTACAGATGATAAAATCAGATAGGCAGAATTTCCTAAATGATATTAGAGCAAAAAACAGCAGGTCATCCCCGATGCTATATGCTGCCCAAATACACTGTGAGACTGAACCTTCCTGCATACAGCCTGAAACCATCCATAGGGGAGGAAAAAGGGAAGCAAATTTCATCTTCGTTACCTAATGAGAGATCAAGGCAGGATAAGTCCATCCATACTCATCTGTGTCTGACTGCAAGGAAAGTCTCTTTTCTGTTTCTCAGTGTCCCAGTCTGCAAAACAAGGACAATATGCAGTGCTTTTCTAGTACAGTCCTTCCAATGATTGGCTGAACTTTCATGGGCAAAGCATTTGAAGCTCCTCAGGTGGGCAACATTATATGAATCAAAAGTATACATGCAGATGGCAGGAGGTCCCTTTCATCCCAAGCCATTCCACGATTCTATGATTCTACACCTCAACTTTGATTTTCATAGATGAAAAGCAGAAGGAACCTCAGAGGATGCAATTCAAGGACCATCCCATCCCTGGAGTAAGCCTGTGTCTGAGCCAGAGATTGTCTTCTACTCTGGTAGGCATCTTCATGCTGATGGGGAAGAAACTAGGCCAGATGCAAACTTTGGGCTTCTAGAAATGGAGGGACATAGTTGTCCTGTCTGTAGCTTGCTGATCAACAAATAACACGATGGTCACCAGCTGCAACATTGCCAAACTACACCCAAGTTTTCAACGTGAAGATTCTGCTTCCAGCTACATCCTTAGAGGAAGCTGCAACTCTGGGCTGGTGCCAGGAGGAAATATGAGGATGGGTCACCCCAGCCTTGCTGCCCAGTGGCAGCCAGGTGTGGTCTGATGCAGTGTGGAGAGTGCAAGACTGAAACTGGGCTCCATCCATAGTCAAAAGATACGGACAAATCCCAGTGGAGAGTGTCTAACAATTGTAAAGGAAGACCATCTTCCTTACTAAGAAAGATTGTAGGGTCTCATACTGACTTTAGGAGCTCATATTTACACATGGAGGATCGTGTAAATTGACCTTGTGGTGCTCCATGGTCTCTGCAGCAACACAGGCATCACAGCACAAGGTTGTGAACCACCCAGAAGTTACCAGAGGTGGTTGAACAATCCCACATTTCTACTGTGTATCAGGATGCACCAAGCTGCCCCTAGGCATGAGCCAGATAAAGCCAGGACAGAAGATGCCAGCCAGGGAGCCTTTAAAAAGGTGATATTTACAATGCATGTTGCAATCTTAAAACTGTATTAAAACAACACTCAAAATGCATTGTGATATGTAGTAATAAACACTACAGTTTTCAAACTACATTAAGAGAGCATTCAAGTTGGGAATTAAGATGGCTAATTCAGTCCCAACACCTCTCCAGATGCTATCAGAGATAATAGTTAAAGGATCTTGTACTGACTTTATTTTTACCAGGGCCTTCCTAGAGAATGAATCAGGGTTTGCAGTGAAGGACTGTTGCCTGTAAGAGCACTGTCTCATTTGCTGCAGGCATTGGAACTGAGTCATAAGTAACCCCAGGACCTGCAGGAGAAGGAAGGATAGCTTCAGTGCTGGGCAGCTGAATGCCACCTGGAGATTTGGTTCCCGGTCCTCTTCTGTTAAATACAAAAACAAAGAGAATAAATATTAAGGAAAACAGGCAACTATACTGCATAATCCTGAAGTGGGAGAACTTCAACATTTCTGCACTTTATCATCCTGACAGGGAATAATAACTCACAGAAAAGCTGGGAGGATTGGCTCATTCCTGCTTGCAAAGAGAATTGAGTTCCTGAAGCACATGAAGTTGCTGTAGAAGGTCAAAGCGTTAATTATTAATCTGAAGAGCCATTTTGAGGTTCCATCTGTTATGTAGCTCAAATAAAACAGAAAGCACACAATGCGAGATCTGCACTGAAAAAGAAATCCCATGAAGTGATGGAACTGGCAGAAGAAACATGGGTAAAGTCATAGGACTGGGTGAAAAAGAACCTTGAGTTGTCTCTGGTCCAATGTTTACACAAAGCTGAAATTAAACCAAGTTACTTAAGGCTTCCTTAATTCAGACACAGCTTCCAGAAGAGCGTGCCCAATGATTTTCCCAAAGAGAGACTGACAAAACTAGCTGCCCAGGATCAGCCTTCAGTTTTTCATGATGTGCAAGGACAAATATCCAACCATGCCCTAGAAAGCAGATAGTGAAATGGCATATAAGCAAAGAACTGCATCCACCATCTTAGTTTCACACTCTGAGCTGAGTAGACTGCAAACAAAAACATAACAAAAAGCAGAGCTCAGGGTGAAAAGTCACCTTGGGCTCTACTTGAATCTAATCTTCATAATCTGTACCGCTCAGAGGTGTTATAACATATTTCTCTTCTGTGTTGTTTTTGTTTTTTTTTTTTCTTTAATTAGGACTCAGTTCAATTGAAGTCGATCCAATTACTTCCAAATCAATTCATTCCCCTATCCCTGCCAGCAGCAGATTTCCAGTAAAGGCTCCTTGGTATTTTTTTTCTTGTTTGCAGAATGCAGTAGCAGACCCTACACCCCAGATCTGAGATGCACCCCACCTTTAGGGAATCTTGGTAATAAATTCAGCACATTCTCTGCAGTGACTTTTATGCTATATAGCTTGATAAATACCACTGGAGGAGGAAAAAAAATCCCACCATCCAAAGGAAGGCGGATTAATAAAGTGATTTCTTCTTAATTAAGAAGAAAAGGAAATAATGATCTACTTTTCTAAATTCTCCAGAGGTCTGCAAGTACAGAAACATGAGTCACCTTTTACTGACCTTAACTCCTGCTCATACAGTTTCTTTCATGTCAGCCAAGACATTGCTATTCTTCTTGCTGCATCCTCCAGGCAGCCAGGCAATTAGGGCTCAGTCCTGCAGGATGCTGAGCTGCTGCAGGATGGAGATGACTGCACACAGTACCTTCCTAGAGCACAACACTCTGCTCAACAGTATTCTATGAAATTTCTATGAAATTTGCCATGATTTGGTATATTTTTTCAGAGAAACTGCTGCCACGCACCTTCTTAAGTCTGTTCTCCAGGACTATCAAAGCAGTTTTCAGTTCTAATGATTTCTATTTTATTTCCTGCAGGGACCATGTGTCTCCTTAGTCATAGGTAATGGAGATACTTTTGGTCTGAAGTACCTGCCCATCCATCCTGTCAAGGAGGACTAACAGACTGCAGCTCATCAATACCACACCCAATAGATGCAGCCTGACCAGCAGGCATTAAATAGTCACAGACAGTCCCTCTCATCATTTCCCTATAGCTTTTTTGTTTTTAGGGCTCTCTAAATCATAGAATCAGAGTGGCCTACATTGGAGGGAACTTTAAAGATGATCTAGTTCCAATGCCCTGCAGTGGGCAGGGTTGCTGATGGTCAGCCCAGGCTGCCCAGGGCCCCATCCTGGCCTTCAGCAACTTCAGGGATGGGGCACCCACAACCCTCTGGGCGGTCTGTCAGTGAATAGCTATGTTCAATAGCTATATTCACTGTTCCAGTGAATAACTATGAAGAAACTGCAATTTCCCTACAGAGCTGGGAATCATCAAAGGCCCTCAACACAGTTACCTATCCCCAACTCCTATGTCAATGTGATTATGGCTTACACATCCAGTTATACTCTTAATTAAGCTGGGATCTAGTTATTCTGGCTAAATCACCTGAGTTAATGGAACTGACGTGGCTCCAGAGCTGTCTGTGCATACCTCAAGCACTCACAATGACTTAATGCTGCAGTTGCTTTCTACAGTCCACTCAATGACACAATTGCTGCTTCCCTCCTTACTGCCTTCTTAATTACTCCACATCCTCCTACTCACTACATGAAGCCTTAGCCTCCCTTCTTTATTTGCGTTATAATAAATTCTGGAGGCTTCAGCTGAAATCATATTGACAGGACAAGAGGTCATGGCTTTAAGTTGTGCCAGGGGAGGTTCAGGTTGGATATGAGGAATAATTTCTCCTCCAAAATAGTGGTAATGCAGTGGCACAGCTGCCCAGGGGAGTGGAGGAGTCACCATCCCTGGGATTGTCCAAGAACCGTGGGGATGTGGCATGTGGGGACGTGGTCTGTGGGCACGGTGAGGTGGGTTGGGCTTGGGAATCTTACTGGTCTTTCCAACCTTAATGATTCTACGATTCTGTGTCCAACGGCCAACAGATTGTATTTATATGGGAATGTATGGAGAGGAACCTATGCTGTATTCAGAGCAGATAGCATTCATGCTGTTGCAGAACTACAACATAAACTCAGAGCTAATAACTTCCCAAAAATGCAGCTAAATAGCCCTTTAGGAACCAAAGCAAGACTCAGCCCACCTGTAGTTATAGCAGAGAAAACTGCCAGTGCAGAAACCTGGCCAACTATTTGCAAACGGCCTTTCTGAATTCACCTTCTCTTCTCAAGGAGATAACATTCTCTTCACTTCCCACCCCAAAGTGCTTCCCAGCGACAGCTTGCACTTGCGTTGCATGTCTCCAGCTCGCTAAAGCTAATTAATTCTGCCTCATCCCAGTGGCGGGCCCTTGGTTTGAGGGGAGGCCTCATGGTGGCTGCAGCTCCTCACAGGGAGCGGATGGGCAGCGCTGATCTCTGCTCTCTGGTGACAGACAGTTCTCAAGGGAACAGCATGGAGCTGTGTCAGGGGAGGGTCAGGATGTGAGGAAAAGGCTGTGCCCCAGAGGGTGGTGGGCATGGAACAGGCTGCCCGGGGCAGTGAGCACAGCCCTGAGCTGCTGGAGCTCAGGGAGCATTGGGATCACATTATATGATTCTCTCAGCCTTCTGCACCTGACTCACCTTGGCCTTAATGGATGGACACCACTGCTGGCCTGGGAGCCCTACCAGGAAGCTGCTGTCTCAGCCACCCCACTCCCTTATTTCTCCCATGCTGCTCCTTCAGTCCCTTTGATGCATACAGACTCCCAGGTCTCTCCTCTTGCTTTCTGTTTCCTGCTGTTAGGCACTCAGTAGTTAGATTAAAAAAAGGCTTTGGCTCAATCTCAAAGTGATCGGTGCAGTAATGCCAAATAAAGCCGAAGGCCCTGACATTTTATCCTCTCTATCTCCAGACTCCTCCCAGCTCTGTTCCTCCCCTCCAGACAACAGACACACACACACACATCTCTAATAGATGCCAGCATCCTTTTCCAATAAAGCATCTCAAAATGCATGTCATCAGCCTTCATCCCCTGGGGTGACTGCAGGAAACGAGGCACAAGGAATTACATTTCTCTATCCCACTGCATCAAAAAACAGCAGCAAAGGCATAGAAAGCAGGACTTGGACCACCACTGACAAATCACTGTATTTATGGCTAAACCAGCACCAACCACAGACAAAAAATAACTCACACTGCTTTTCCATTTTCTGAATATATTGGGCAACATATGCTGAAAAGCTTTGTCCTGCCTGCATTAGGCAAAGTTTTCCCTGTTCTGTCTCTCCTCTTCATGTCCCCCTGATGAACATATCTCCTTTCTTTTGCCACTAAAGACTTCTGCTTTCCTTCCTAGCCAGAGCTCTCAGCCAGGGCACTGCTCTGCATACAGAAGCACCCAGATCCCTCACTGACCTTCAGCCCTGTGTCCTTCCTATTATCATCCCCAGAGACTGTAAACACATCCACTCCAGAAGGCTTGTTGGGTTTTTTGGAGGTATTTATAGCATAAACATCACTCTTCTTTCTTCACATTTTTGTCTGCTTTTCTGTGTATGGAAACAGATCCCCTGGAAAGAGCCCAAACAAAAGCCATGTCCTCTTCACCAAAGCATACCAGACCAACAGCTGCCAACACTGGCTGAGAATCATCAAACACTGCCTAACTGCTCGGAGGTACAGACCTCCAGTCTTTCTGGCAGTGCCTTCAGGAAATAAGGGATATGTCCCTCGTTTTAGACATCAATTTCTCCTGCATCCTGAGCCCTGAACATCCCTCCTTTAAGCACTCCTCCTGTGTTTTGCCCCCTGAACCTCCTCCTGCTGAGCAGCCCAACCCCCAAGCAACTCCCTCTCTGAGCATCCTTCCTGCATCTGAAGCCCTGGGCATATCAACTCCTAAACAAACTCCTGCATTCTGAACTCCGAGCATCCCTCCCACTGGGCATCCCTTCTTGGAGCATCCCTCCTGCATGCCAAGCCCTGACCACCCCTCCAGCATCTTGAT
>PPHD01016124.1:0-15721 GCA_002909625.1 Bambusicola thoracicus
CCTCACCAATGCCGAGTACAGGGGCAGGATGACTTCCCTAGTCCTGCTCACCACACCGTTCCTGATACAAGCCAGGATGCCATTGGCCTTCTTGGCCACCTGGGCACACTGCTGGCTTATATTCAGCCGACTATCCAACAGTACTCCAAGGTCCCTCTCCATCAGGCAGCTTTCCAGCCACACCTCCCCAAGCCTGTAGGGTTGCTTGGGGTTGTTATGACCAAAATGACTGGGTTTCAAGCTGTTCTTAACAAATGTACCATGAATCTACAACCTTTTCGTAACTACCCTACTGGAAGCAGAACTCAGATCAGGAAAGCATCCATTTTAGAGGACTGTTTCAGAAATTCATGTGCTTATTTTTATTACAGGTGTTTGTTTATCTCTCTGACATTTAAAGGAAGGGTTGCGTTTAGCCTTTTTTAAAATATATTTTACTGATTTTTAAAATTTATAGTAAGTACAAAGCTTTCTGCAATGAAAAAGAAAAGTCTGATGCATCTAATCAGTACAATTAAGAGCTCTTTTCTTATTTTTGGTTTTATATTTTTTTTTCCTTGGGGCATAATCTGTATGTAGCTCCAGTACAAATCAATTCAGATTAACTATATGTGACTCAGATACCTTGTTGTTAGGAAAAATGGTAGCAGCTGAAGAAGGGTAGACCTACAGCACAGCACTGAACCTTTAATTCCATTTGTGAAAGGTACAATAACAAAAACATAAGAACCAGACTGCTCTGTGAATATTGACTACAGAGTCATCTAATTTAA
Organism: Bambusicola thoracicus; assembly: GCA_002909625.1. Taxonomy (NCBI): domain Eukaryota; kingdom Metazoa; phylum Chordata; class Aves; order Galliformes; family Phasianidae; genus Bambusicola; species Bambusicola thoracicus. The sequence goes on from PPHD01016124.1 coordinate 774, forward strand.
CCTTGTTGCAGTCACATAATTAACGTTGATTAAAAAAAAAAAAAACAACTTAGAATTCCACTTATTTCACTTCTTATAGTTCGTGTTGAATTGTTCTTTTTTTCAGATGTTAGTTTAACCAAAAGCAGTGTGCTTGGTATTGTCAAACTTAAGCCTCACCAAACTGATCTCCAAGAAAACTGCTTTGCTGTGAATTTAAAATAAACCCGTGACAAATTGCTTATGTTTCTTCACTGTTACTAAACGTGGCTTTATATTTCTTAAGTATGTTGGATGTATATTTATCAGTAGCATTACTTCAGAGCTAGCATTGGTCTTATACTTGTTAGCAATGATTTATATTTTGAAGAGCACAGTTTTGTACTGATAATATTGGTTTATTATTCCACTTCCATTAATTACAGAATACCATTTTTCTTTTCTGGAATATTACTTCGAGATCTTGAAAATAAGAAGACATAGGCAGAGGAAATCCTTATAATATCTCTTTCAGCCTTTTACTAAGAGTTTTTTATTTATGTAACTATAATAAAATCTTAAAAAATAGCTGGAATCATAGTATCACAGAATATCCCAAACTAGAAGGGACCCACAAAGATCACTGAGTCCATCTTCTGGCTCCACACAGCACCACTCAGAATCCAAACTCTATGTCTGAGGGCACTGTCCAAACACCCCTTGAACTCCATCAGCTTGGGGCCATGCCCACTGTCCTGGGCAGCCTGTTCCATGCCCACTGCCCTCTGGTATAAAACTTCTTCCTAACACCTATGCTGATCCTTCCCTGATGCAGCTCCATGCCATTCCCTCAGGTTCTGTCTCTGTCACCAAAAAGAAATGATTAGTACCTTTTCCTCCCCTGCAGAAAAAGTCATTGCGTAGTGATTAGTCCAGCTAAATATAGGGGATAATTCAGATAGAACATCTTAACCAAGCTTACCCCAAATGAATATTCGAATTTAATTAAACTAACATTGGAGTCTATTTCCTAACATGACCTTTATCTTCTTGAATCCTGGAAACAGAGGATGTGCTTTCTAAATTCTGAAAAAGAAGATCAAATTCTTTACCACAATCCACACTGGAAGCAGATATATGTTGAATTTTACATGTAATTCTCCTTGTTGTATATAAACTCCTCATATACATATATATTTGTTTCCTGCAAATATTCTGTTCTAATATTCCTCAAAATCAGAAAGCTGAGTATACATGTGTGCACATACATGTGCACTCAAAATAAAGCCTCATGACATAAGATGTTATCAGTTCCAGAAAACATAAATATCTGTTTGAGGAAAGAAAGAACAGAGGATATCAGTGTTTTCTTCATCTTCTGTAAAATTACTGTAGATAGCCTAATCACTAGCACTCTTTCTTCACTGACAAGAGTGCTCCTTAACCTGTCTTTCCTTAAAAAAAACCAGAAGCCCAGCTGCTGGTATCTGTGCAGTTCCCTAGCAGGCTACTGCTACCATAAATCCTACTGATCATTACTTCTCGGCAGGCAATGTCATAGCCTTTCTTAGAAGGACTTTAAAATGATGTAATTTCATTCCAGAAACAGATGGGACCCACAGGACAGAATCTGGCACATTGCAAATTAAGCCTATCCAAAAAAGTGTATTTGTGTGTGGATTTGTGTGATCTGTGGTTGTGTAAATTCTCTAATATGGAGTTCCTTGAGAGTTATCTCAAACTTTGTCTTGTCTTTAGGCTTCTACTCCCACAAAAATTTCTTTTAAACACAAGTCATCATCCATTCTTGTATGCGTATGTTCTTCACATTTCATAAACACATTTATTTCAAGTCAAACAAATACTACAGGGAGTAACGTATTCCTCTGAATATACAGACAGATACATAAAGTCCACGCTTTTTACAAACAAGCTTTTTGAGTACTTTGAAAGCTTCTCAGGCCTAAAGACACAAGTAATCCCCGATATTGTGAATCAAATGAATTTATGAGCTTTTAGTATGCTTGCTTTATTATTATTACAGTTTTGCAACAATAGGGATACAAATGCATATAGGGATACAAATTTCTTTGATTAGGATTATTTTATTGCTGGTATTCCTACTTGCTATATTTTTTTTTAGGGCAATTTTAGGTAAATGTGAAAGTTTATTATTGCTTTATACTACGCACAAGCTCTTTGAAAACACACCAAGTTCCTCATGCAATTTCTTAAAAGCAACCTTTTTTTTCTTTTTCCCTGCTCAAAAAAAAAAAAAAAGTCTTTACATTTTAATCATCGTCACTGAGCACTTGTGCTGTTTGAGAGGCCATAAATTAACAACTAACTACAGTAACAAAGTTTGTGTTGTACTTTGGCTTACCAGTGAGGTCATCAATCATAAATCTCGTAACACTTTAATTTGCCTTTTGGGAGAAAGGGAAACTTGAGCATTAGTGAACTACAGTGTGGCACTGTGGGAAATCTGTAGAAGCTCTTTTTAGGAGGAACATTATGTGAACCAAGTCACTATAAAAAAAAATCTTTTTGAGAGTCTTTAAAAAGAGAGTATGGAGTAATGTGTAGTGAAAGACAGCTGATATCTCACAGCAGATATCAGTCAAGCCTGCAATAGAGCAATAAGGATTTCTGCTTTTTGGTGTTTTTTTTTTTTTTCTTTTTTTTTCTTTCTTTCTGTCTTTGGTCTTGTGATTGCTATTGAGTTGTGCCATTGATTGGCCCCCTGGAGCAATCCGCCCAGAGTCCATATGTTACTGAAATTAAGCCAAGGCTTCCATTCATTGACTGGGTTAGAGAGAAAGTAACTGGAAAAAATACTGAGCATTAGTACTATAGCTGAGCATCAGTAACATCATAAATAATGCAATCCATTTGAGACACCAGAACCTGAGAAACTAATTTTATAATTGAAAGACGTGGAGGAAGTCTCAAAGGTGAGAGAAATGGCACAAATAGATATAGTTTTGCCTAGAAGTACATGAGAAGAATATTACACCAGGTTCCAGATCAAGCTGTACAGGATGCTTCAGTGTATATCAGAGAGAGAGTCCTAGAGATGCTAATATCTGAGCAATAGCAAATAAACCCCCGATAAGGAAACCTTATTAAACTTCTGGATGTACTCTGTATCTGACACTAACACTGACTGTAGCTAGGGTTCCGCACACACTAAATGAGAGCAGGAACATTACTGGCAGCACTGAAATCAGTAGAAGAACTGCCACTGACATTAATGACACCAAGTTAACACCACTGCAGTCTGATTCTGTATTAAATCAGTTACCATGGATATGCATTCAGACAGGCTGTTTATATAAGCAGTTAGCAATCTGAAGAAACCTAAAACAATGGTTCATTAGAAATAGCTACCAAAAAGCAAAAGAACCTTCCCAAAATAAAGCAAAGGAAACAACAAACAACAAAACAAAATGGTTTAGTGTCAGCGTGAATTTGGCTTTGATACTGCTAAAACAATGAGGACTCATTGCAAAGAACTGTAGGTGCCTAACCTTTACTGATTTAAGACGTAAATCCCTTTATAGATCTGAGTCAAATATGCTTGAGGTCGTTCTGTTGTGATTTCACAAGTTGATGATGCAAAAACGTATGGATTACATTATCCCAACTTAAAGAAAGTAGGACAGACAAAAAGAGACAGGAAAGACTTTCTGATTTTCCTCTGCAATGAGCAAGCTGAGATTCTGTGATTCCCTTTCCTATGAGATAACTGCTATTGTATCAATTTCTGCGTTGCTCCAGAGACTGCTGGTTCTGCCCTACTTACGCAACAGCCCAGAAATCCTCCACAATTAAGGACTTTTGTAGTCCTACACATTGGTATAGGAGGGTAAGATGTAATTTCTGGTGGAAATTTTATACACTATTCTTAAATAATCCATTATATGTAGCTCTTGTAATCCTTCTTACAGCTCTCTGCAAACTGCAGGTATAGGTCGCATAATCTGTGCCATCTCCACTCATGCTTCAAGTCAGGAGGAGAGGACAAGGACACAGATTCAGTCTGTGTCAGAGGAAAAAGGAAGGAACGCAAGGGGTGGTGGTGGCAGAAAATGGTTTCATTGACGCTGGAGTGCATGGGGAGACAGGCAATCAGGATACCTGTATCTATATCCTGTGCTAGTGCAGCACTGNCACAGATTCAGTCTGTGTCAGAGGAAAAAGGAAGGAACGCAAGGGGTGGTGGTGGCAGAAAATGGTTTCATTGACGCTGGAGTGCATGGGGAGACAGGCAATCAGGATACCTGTATCTATATCCTGTGCTAGTGCAGCACTGTGTAACCCCACAGATACTGCTCTGCCTTGTAGTGTTTTTGATAAATACTTGTCTGAAGTCATTGTATTNTGTAACCCCACAGATACTGCTCTGCCTTGTAGTGTTTTTGATAAATACTTGTCTGAAGTCATTATCCTCCTGTTCTTTGAGGAAAAGAGTGAGAGAGTGGCTTGGCTGGCCATCAGTGTTAAATCACCATAAGAAGATTGTTTTGTCCAAATACTGATCCCATCTCAGGGCTGTAGTACAGAAATATATGCATAATCATGGCAGTGCAGAGAGAGCATCAAAGTAATCCTGCAAGGATTTTCACAACAATCACCTTTTCTGTATTCACTTTAAAGAGTTGCTATAAGACAAGAGTCATTTGGAATAGGAATGTAATTTCTGAAAAACTGTGATTTTCCACAGGGGAAAAACGAAATGATTTTGCAGAATTTCTGCCTTATTCTGTTATGTATTAGCACAGTTTTTTTTTTTTTTTTTTTTTTTTCTTTTCCCCTCCATATGGAGCCTACATTGGTTTATTGTCTCTGATAGTCATATCCTAGCTGATGTCTCTAGCCTGTGAGACCTGTGTGCAGGAGACACATCAGCAGCTGCAAGGAGAACAGAACAGATGCTGAAGTTAACACAAAGTACTTCAGTGACTGGGTAGGTACAGCGCAAAATTAGGGTGAATGAAAAGGAACTAGTCCGGTGAAAAATGCAATGACAAAAAATGTTCTTTGGAGTTTAGGATAGCAAACATGAAACAAGGATGTGCCATTATTAAAAATACTATTTTTAGTAGCTGATTCATTTTTTCTGGTTTAAATTAAAATACCTGAAGGTAGTAGAGGATGCAGTATCCCATAGAAAGGAAGGGTGGTAAATCTAAAATTTCAATATATGCTGACTTCTTGAGACATTCTGAAGAACTGAGATTTTGAGATTAGTTTTCTTCCTTTCTTATATATGAACAGAGACACACTGACAGACATACTTGCACATCTTAATGATGTAGCTCTGGGAAACCTGTGTTATTCAAACTAGACTTCCAGGTAATAGGGAAGAAAATGAGTATATATTGCTATAATCTAAAGTCAATTACTCTGAATTGTAGAGCATGGGAAAGAAAAGAAGGTTGTTTTTCTGACCAGGTTTCCAAAGCTATTTCTTCCCTTTTAAATGGGCCGTAATTTTTGACAGAGACTGTCACAAGACCTTTTGGAAAATTCCTGTGGCAGTTTCCATATTTGGTTTACCTCTTATCACCTCTGAGTTACAGCATTCACAGGAAGCCATCTCAAGCTAACACACTTGTCCTGATATTTCTTTTTGTCATAATCTTTACTTTCAGGGTTAAACTAATTCCTAAATGTGAGTGCAAAAGTGCATCTGAAAGTATATTTACATGTATAGCCTTAGTGATTCAATTATATCTATTAACAACAGAGCAAAAACTGCATTGTCAAAAGAGCTGGTAATAAAGTTGCCGTGCAACTTCCTGTACTGTTCTGTGGTAATGTCCACTACGCCAGTATCAATTAAAGGGAAGATATTATTAATAGGGACAGCAAAATTCTCAGATCATAGTTCTTCGATTTTCCAAAATACCTTTTGAAATTTTTCTTCCTAGGATAAGCATGAAATGGATCTACACTGACATACAGAAAGGAATCTGAACCAACTGTTTGGCTGGAAGCTAAGGCAAATAATTTGTCATGCACAGTGCTTTCCCAGTATATTGATGTAGGCTTCATTTTAAGTACTTTTCAAATAATTCAGTCCTTTAGAAATACTTCAGTGTGCTACATTTGCTTTGTAAATGGGTGTGCTTATTAGGCTCATAGAACTAAACAATATTTCAGAACAGGTTAAATTTTGACTTGTAAATCAGGGAGTCAAAGCATTCATCACCTCACTGAAAGGTGAACAGGAAAGATGCCTTCCTGTATTAACAGACTTCAGCAAACTAATGTGGTGTTCCTGCTCACATTTAGTTTTCTTCTGTAAAATACAGGTCTTTTAAAAATGCACATTCTGAAACTAAATTAGCAGAGCTGTGTTTGCACTGTCACATTAAATTCTTCTACTTTAGTGAAATGACTTGCTGGTTCTAGTACTTCGCAACATTTGCTCACAGAAGTTGTTTTGAATTTCTGCCAAGTTGAACATACATATCCTCCGCATAACCATACTATCACATGTACCTTAACCTAGTACTGGAACTGCAAACATGGTATGCAGGAGAATGTTACAACCTTGAAGAAATCTCCATTGTGATTATTTTTTAGAAGCGTGGATTTTCAGTGGTATTTTTGGAGCACCTAATTTTTGTGGTGTGGTAAAAATCTGCAAATTCCAATTAACACAACAGGAAAAAAGAGGAAAGGTTTGAGAATAGAACTCTTTGTTTAATTCTGTCTTCTCAGCTTGTGAATTTCCTGTAAATTAATGTTTGGCATATTGAGTTGTCTCAAAATGGACTGTAGACTATTTTTATGCCATTCTGGCAGCTTTATCTGTAAAGGTCTAGTACGCCTGCTGCAATATTATTCAGTGTTGAAGTGTGAGCAAATACTTGCATAACTGTGATTTTAAGTTTGCATTTTAGGTTTGGATCCACGCAACAAACTCTAGTGTGGTAAAAATGACAGCTTTTCCTGTTTGCAGATTTTTCTGATTGCTCTGTTCTTCTTGTCCATATGTAAATGCTATGAATGCCAAGCAGGATTAACTGAGGAGTGAGTTAAAACTGGATGAAAGCCCAATTACCTGATGCTTTCATGAAGTTAAAACAACAAAATCAAACCAAATCAACAAGCAAAATGCTAAACCCTCTGTTTACCATGAACTTGGTTTGTCAGGTTTTTCTTTTATACCACTTTTTGGATATGCAGTTAATAATGTTTTGAGGAATGTCTCACTACGTAAACGTAGTGGTTTTTGATGAGTACTAGATTTGCCTGGAAACTAATATGTCTGCAATACTGAACACTCTCCTTACAGGCAGCATGCTGAAACAGAAGAGCACTTCAAAGGAGATATTCTTCATCAGAATCTTGGCAACATACAGCTGCCTTAAGTTATCTTTAATTCATTAGGAAAGGACTTTGATAACTGCCTTGACTGTAGATGATACAAATTATTTCATAGTGTCTACTGACTCACTTGATGCCTTGAACATCTGGAATGGTTTCGTAATTACAAGTCAAGATAGAAATTTTATTAATACTTTTTTAAAGGATGTTGGAGTTGGTTGCCTCAGCTTAAGAAAGACCAGATTTTTCTGTGGATTAAAATGATATTGATTGGACTGAATAAGACAGTTTAGGCATAGGTTGTTTAAGATTTTCAGTAATATTTGATACTTTTTGGGCTAAAGACTGTTAGTCCTTTTCATAGTTATTTCTCATAGAAATCTTTTCTTTCCATGATCAGGTCTGTGTAACATTCTCACTTTTGTATCAGAGAACAGTTCACTTCTGAGTCCAGGATGCAGCATGAGCAGACATCCCTACAAAGAGAATGCCACATGCATTCTAAAAGTAGTTATCTGCTAGGTATGAGGGATTGTCCAACCCAAAGCTCATACCATCAAGTCCTCCACAGTCCCATTAAGAGCAAGGGCAGTGTCCAAATCACCCTCCAAATCAGGGTATGGCAGATGTAAAAGCTGAGAAGTGGCTTGGCAGAATCATAAAATCATGAAGTTGGAAAAGACCACTGAGATCATCTAGTCTGTCAACCCATCACCAGCATGCCCACTAAACTACCTACACAAACTGTTGTTCCCTGTCTTTTCCGTGAAACAACTGCAAATCACACAGAAATGCCCATAGAATGATTCTAGACTGCTATTTCCTAGTTAGGGTAGCTGAAAAAAATTTTTCAAGGCTTATTTTTTCTGCTTTTCATTCTCATGGCTACATTTAGGATCATAAATGACAGTTTCAGGGATGAAGAAGCTGTCTTACTTTAAAAATAAGAAGAAATATTAGAAGCCATCCAGAAGGAGTGTGAGAAGTGATGCCTGCTACTCCAGTATTACTTTTGGAGGTATATTCAGACCATTTTTAGAAAAAAGTGAACTGTATAAACAAATCATTTTGAATATGTTTGTGTATTCAACTCCTTCAGCCAGTCTCATGTCGGATTATTTCACTTCCTGAAAGGGCAGTTCCTCAGCTGAGAATGTTATATGCAACTAACATTTATGCTGGAGTTTCAGATCAGAGCTATGCAGAGTGGATCAGAGCTGTGGAGAGCTTATAGTCAGCAGACCTTCTTTAAAAGAGAATCTCCAGATCTACGTTCTCTTTAGTGAGAGCATCTATCAGTCCTTATGTCTCAAATGCGATGCACACAGTCCATAACATTCACACTGGTCCTTCTCACAGCTGAACAAACTTCAGTCCATTCTGGTCCTTCTCCTCATCAGTGTCCTCTCCTTGCTTTAGTTTATAAGGGAAATATATAAATATTTTTCTTGGAGTAGGTTTGAACTCTTCTATGCTATTACAGTGCAGAACCCTAGTTTCTGAAAATATATCTGTGGCTGCCCTGGGGTGTTTGTACCTCTCCTCTGCATCAGCAGCAGGGACAGGGCAATGGAGGTGTCTGCATCTGAGCTGCCACATGTATTAGCTTCATCTTGCTGACAAAAACACTATCTTACTACTCTAACGTGATAGAGGTTCAAGCTAACAGAACAGTACCTGAAATGTCTCTAGCCTATAGAAGATACCATGGGAGCACAGCTGGGAACAGTAACCTCTTGGCTACTATAGCTAAATCCAGCTGTGTTTATGAATCAGAATTTGTTCTCTTTTTATAAGACTTGCCTATAATTACCACTCACATTTTCCTCCTTGTGTTCTTTTTCTTTCTTTGTCTATTACTTCTATTTTCTGTGTTCATCCACTTCTGATAATAACGCTTTAGAACAGAGATCATGAATTTTTAATCCCAGGGAATGCTATACAGATTTCAGGGTGATAAAAACATTGATTTATCTTTCTTAACTGAATGCATCTACTTATTCACAGGGATATTTCAGTGTCAGTGATACAGATTATTTCAGCTAGAATATCTCAAGTTATATTGTTACAAACACCTAAGATACATACTGCATCCATGACTGTATAAGCAGTTCAAAAAACCTTAGATTATATATTATCATATGACTCATGGAAGGTAGGAAAATGGTCTTTCACTTACTAAACCAGAATGGAAAACTGATTAAACTCAGTTTATCCTTCACATCCAATTAAGATTTGACAGATTTTGTATCTAGCCCACAGGAAGCCTCAAGTGATCTGACTAATTTGGAAGTTAGGGAGAATGCATCTGGGCTGTAGCAATCTTTTTATTTTTTCAGAACTCTGAGAGAACTAAATTTTTGTAGATTACAGGCTAGATGACTGAGTAAGAATTGGGGTGTCTACTCAACTGTTTATTTTTTTCTGAATACGTGCACTTTATCATTAAAGCGACTACAGTTGTACGAGGAATACTGCCAGAATTATGTTCAGATGTAGGTTTCTCACCTCAAGATTTTCCAATCTGTCTATTCTAGATCACTTCATACCTACTTCTTTGGTATTCATATGCATTTCATAATCACAGTCACAGAACTGTTGGGCTTGGAAGGGACCTCAAGAGATCATTGAGTCCAAATCCCCTGCTAAAGCAGGTACCCTACAGTAGGTCACACAGATAGGTGTCCAGACAGGTCTTGAAAATCTCCATGGAAGGAAACTCCACATCTGTGGGCATCTGTTCCAGTGTTCTGTCACCCTTACCTTAAATAAATTCTTCCACATGTTTGCATGGAACTTCCTAAAGAACCATTTGTATGTATATCCAAGAAGTGCATCACGATTAATAGACCACTTTGTATCGGTGTACATGAGTACCCAGGGTTTCCTCCTGAGTGCACTGAAGTGCTTGAGTAACCCTAACTTGTTAAATCAATAGAAGCACTGTCTGTGAAGAGAAGCAGTTGAAGACATTACATTACTTGCTCACTGTGTGCAGTGGAGAATCAAAGGCACATCTGACCTTGAAACTCTTTTGTGTGAGATTATTGGTTTAAGATTCTATGGACAGATTGCCTGTTTGCAGAACTTCCTCTCTTAAAAAAATAAATTAAAAAAAAAAACAAAACGTTAGTGGTTGCAACGTGGGGCAAGTCACATTACCTGCTACTTCAGGAAAATAGTATCACTGACTTTTCAAAAGCCTTTTTGATCTCAGACCTCCCCACATATCACTGCACTCCCAACACCTTTCTGATTTTAGCAAGCTCTGACATTGTCACTTGCTACATCTCTTACTAGCCATAAGTCTTCATGACATGAACACTTAATTTTGATACATAGATTAGATTGTAATTCTAATTTTCCCTTAAGCCTTCTTCATATCAGAATTTTGGAATTGTCTTCAAGAAAGGTCTTAATACTGCACAATGTATGTTATATTCTTACCTGTTCCTAGACTTGGAAACCACAGAACTACATGCTGCTATGTACTGTTGCTTCTCTTTTCAGTTTGGAACTTAAAATCAAGATCAGAGTAAGCTACCTGTTTTACTTTGAGTGATATAACCATTTCAGTCACTTAGAAAGTAAATTGTACTTGTGTAAAATAGTTATCAAACTTTTAAAATTGCAAATAAATATATTACAGGAAAATTATATCATGCTATCAGAGTATTTTCAAATGTATTTTAAATAAACTATTTTAAATGTGATAAACTGAAGTTTTTAGGTCTGTACGTCAGAGTTTCAAAGTAAAAGGTGATCAAATAGGCTACAGAACAGTTGTAAAATAGGTTATTGGTAATAGAAGAGAAAGAATATGGAAAACAAGTACATTTCATTAAGCAGAAAAGGTAAGTCCATGGGTATGGGGAAAGGAAGAGTAAAGGGGATAAAGGAAGTCATGAGAAAAGCGTAGTATAGAGATTAACTGATTTACATGTGTTTTATGGCAATGGTTTGGAATTTAGTAGGTTGTAAAAGACCAGAAGGGCATACGTGTATTCTACAAGATGCAGCAATATCTTTTCAGTTACAGCAAACTAAACAATTTCCATCTTCATATTTAGGTGGGCACATATGTTAATTCATAACTATTTAAGTACATAGCAGTAATGAGGCTCCCACTAGGTTAATTTGTGTCATATTCAGTGTAGATACTTGGTATCTGCTGGTAATCATTGTATAAAAGCTTGAACAACAGCATGATGTTTCTTAGGAAAGTTTTTTTAATTATCTAGGAAGAAGATGATCATTAACACCTTATTTGGTGTTTTCTTGAAGAAATCAGAATGCACTCCTAAAAAGGAGGAAAATAAAAACAGTTCAAAAACATGTTTGTTGCAATGTCATTAAAAGAGACAGGAAAAGAGTTTAATAGCATGGTGTGAGCTCTCTGAGGCAGCTGGCTGTGTGTCTAGATTTCATTCACATTGCTTATTACTTGTATGATATGGTAAGAGATAAGAAAAAACAAAACTATCTGAGAATCACTTTATAAAATCACTTTCTGTAAAGAAGTCTGTAAAGATAGCTTTCCAATAAATGTAAATCCTATCCCCTAAGCCTGGATGAAAGCACTCTGTAAAAATGTACTTGCAGTTTAAATGGTCACATACAGTTTCTGGGTTTGTACTGAACTGACAACAACCTGTCCAGGACTTGAGTTTTCTCCATTTTAAAAAATTTTGTTTTTATTTGAAATAGAAAATAACACATTTTCTAATATGATGACCGTTGTGAAAAATTTGACTGAAATTGATGAAAAACTAAATTTCATTAAAAGGTCTGTTGGCAGTGGACTGTTATTGTCTCTGGTGCAATAGTTAGCAAAAGATTTTAATTCTAATGAGTCCATTTGGACCAAGGTAGAATAAGTGACTACAACTGTATTGTACTGTTTGTAGAGACAGATATAAATATATAATATAAAATACGAACAGTTTATCAAAAGTAAAACATAAAATATATATTTTATAACGCCTAAACAACTTTAGATACCTATACTTGAAATACTTCAGTTTGCTTTTGAAGAACAGGAATGTCATTTCTTGATAGGATGGCTTTCCCAAAATGTCCTAAGAGCTCCATTTGTGTTTAGTCATGTAGAAGTGATGAAACTGTTGTCTAGTTCCAGAGCAGAGAGTGAACATTTACAAAAGCAATGAGAGGCAAGAAAAAATTATTTGAGAAGAAACGTGAGCCCATTGTGGTAGGTAGGCAAGGGGAGGACTAGAAAAGGAATATTTTTAAATATACCATTTAAGAAATACTGACTGAATTCAGTAAACTTTCCAGTGCTTAATTAAAAAATTGTAGATGATACTATAAATATGGCAATAGCACACTGACAGACACAGGTCCATCTCAACAGTTGGTAAAGTTATCCTAACAAGCATTTATGGTCCATGAGTAGATGGAATTCAGGGGAGATGAGGACCTTTCTTTAGAAATATATATGAAGACTTTTTTCTTTGTGTAAAAATAAGAAATAGTAGAGGATGTCAAAGTGCCATCATTCTCACCATCTGAAAAAGGCATAGATAAAAACAGACTGCAGTAACAACTGTGTAATGTTCTTATTCACAGTCTGGCAAAGTCTTGGCTATATTTCTGTTTGATTGCTTTCCATGCTACATCATCTATTGTGTTCTGCCTGATGCACACACACTGTGACTTCAGAACCAGTGATGTGCACATGAAGTGTTATTGGGCATCTTGTCAACAAAAAAGGACATAGGCAACATGTTCACAAAAGCACCTAACACTGTGAGCAGACCAAGCTATAAGCATGAAATTTTTATTACCCAAGGGAATTTATTGATGTCTTGAACTTGTTCCTTTCAGCTGTGATGCATGTTAGGGGCTGGAAGGCACTAAAAACTCAGTATAGCTTGTGGTATGAAGAAATGATCATGTTCATGAAAACAGATGCACAGACACCTGTGAAATTGATATCAGCAGCTGGAAGACTGACAGTAGAGTGGTGCATAGCAGTTGAAATAGGAGTATCTAATTTTCAGAAGCAAAGGTGAAGCTGTTATTCAGGTGAGTCAAAAGTATATAATGCAGCTGACAGTAACTCCAGTCTCTTTCCACTACCTCCATATCCAGCAGAGAGAATTCTCTCTTTAGATTAAATATGAAGGATGATACCATTAACATCATTTCTTAGATTATGAAAGATGATGCAAGTGTGTCAAAATCAGAAAGCAATGAAAATGGTTGATTGAGTCTTATAGAGCATTTGTTAGTATAAGTGAATAATTTCTTCTAACATGAGACTGCAATGGAGTAACTGTTGGGAGCAAGGGATGAAGAATATTTCCAGAGAAACAATGAAAATGCAGGTATTAGAAAAGCGGATTAAGTAATACAAGTTATATCACAGTGTATTTAGATCTATAGTTGCAGATGATGGAACCCTCCCTTCCCTCATCTTTCCCCCCAAACAAAATTCAATAAATTACAAAAAGAGCAATGAGGCTGTTATTCTCAGAAGGATAAAGAAACATGCATATTTTCCTGGTGTGCAGTTATACTTCCCAGCTGAAGAAGTGTGTTGCCTAACAGTTTAGTTTGTTTGAGAATGCCCTGCTGGTGATGAATTCTTTGTAAGTGCTCATTAATGACATTGCAGGAGGAATAGTCACAACCTTTAGGCAGTACACCATTAGTGTTTCAGGCAGGAGTACTGTTGAAAATGACCTGTAGTTTTATAGTTTTATACCTAGTAATCTAGTTGTGTTAGCATAGAATAGGTTTTAGAAAGCTTATGAAAAATTAGAATCTATTGATTACTGACCTTAAGTACCAACAGGCTAAAAAGAAATTTCTTATTAATGAAATGGAAAGTGAAGAAAAATGAACCTTCCAAGAAAGAAGTCTCCTCCTTCATAGTTTTAGGGGAAATCCTTCAGATTCATTCTTTTTTACACAGGCCATTCAGGTTATTCCTGAAAAATGAACAAGCTCTACAGAAAATAAACAAACAAGCTTTGAGAACCTGAGAATTTGGTTCTGGTCTTTCAATACTTTGTATCACAGAGCTGAGAGAGCTTATCTGTATGGATGGGGCTTATATCCTCTAAAGATTCACATTTTGCTCACCGACAATTGGGGTTCCTCTTTCTTTCAGTGCAAATGGAGCTGTGATGTTGTAGGGGCATCATGACCAAGGGAGCCTCTTATCTGTTAAGAAACCTGCTGAGTCTGTGATTGGGCTTATAATTCATATGTTTGTAATTGCATTTTACGTAGAACTTTTATAAAGTTCTGTTTGGACATTTTTGTTGTTGTTTTGGAAAAGTTCTACTATAGATTTCTACATCATTTAGGTGGTAAGTAATAAGTAGCAGACCCCACACTGCACAGCTGGCTAAATTATTTGATAAAAACAGCAGCACAGTGTTTCTTACAGTGCTGACAGAAATTTCAATCTCACACAACACTGCAACTTAATGATGGTATTTATGTCTTGCTCTTTTATATATATATATATTTATATTTACACACACATACATATACAAAGAATATGACCTTTCAGAGCTCTGAGTGAATCCTCCAGCAACAGAGCCCCTGGGGATTTAATGTCTTCCAGGATCTCACTGAAAGCAAAAAAAAATCTGCTTTGATTTCATAAAAAAAAA
>PPHD01016125.1:0-15721 GCA_002909625.1 Bambusicola thoracicus
CATGGCCTGAAGCTGTCCCAAAGCAAAACCGAACATTCCTTGAGTAGTCATAATTATAGTGGATTTTGAATTCCAGAATGAAAACAGATGTGATTCTGCTTGAAACAACTGTTGAAAAGCAATTACATAATTTCATTCTGAAAGACTAATTTGAAATAAAAAATAAAGGCACTCCAAAAGTATTTTGTTGTGATAGCGAAGCATATTTCTGGCTTTTCTACACCACTCTTCATTTTGATTAAAAAAAAAAATGCTTTGGTTGACAAATAGTTCTGATAAAATGCCCCATCCCTGGAGGTGCCCAGGGCCACTAGTGGGGACTCTGGGTAGCCTGATTCAGTGGGATCAAGCAGGCAATGGCAGGGAGCTGGAAGAGGGTGGGATTTAAGGCCCGTTCCAGTCTAAGCCATTCTGTGATTCTAAAGTTTCCCTCCTAGCTCTGCTCACAGCATAGCAGGTTTCCTGCTAAAGGAAGGTGCACCTTGCTTGTATCCGTGAGAAATAAAAGGAGGAAAAGATGGCTGATTAAGTAAATAAATAGCTCTGTTAAAAACTGATTTAAAGTTACTTATTTATTTTTTATTATTCCAGGTACAGTTAGGCTGAGAACTCAGCATTACTTGAATTAACTGTAGTCAAGTGTATCACGATGCATGAAATGTTATGGACTTGAGATGAACAAGTGTGTGTATTTCTGTGTATACATACATACATATCACCAGAGATATTGTAACTCATTCTACCATATTTGCATGCAATATTCAGTCTTCTGCCACTGTGTTTGTGCCACAGAAGTGTTAAGTTCCTAATCTATAGGTAGGATCTAAGCTCACATTGAAATCTAGGAACTGGCTTCCAACTTCTGTTGTCCTCCTGTGGTGTGTTCATTACTCCAGCTCAGTTAACATAACCTGAGTACCACAGCTCCAAGATGTGCAAGCAAAAGCCTGGCCAACTTGGTGGTTCATATTTGGGTGGAAAGCTATGGGTCAGACACACTGGCATCCCATCTATAAAGCAACAGGTTCCCTTGGAGTCAGGTAACTGGGACCTGCCAGGGATCATGTAAGCATGTCCATCCAAAACCAGTGAGTCAGCAGAGGGAGCAGACAAGGATCCAATAAATTCTTTGTCGAAGGCTTGTTTTAGTCCTAATTAATCACATTCAATAACAATTAAATCAGTCATGAGTTAAAAATTACCAAGCTAGCTGTATATACTGAGATGGATACATTCAAGTCTGAGATAAAAATAGGCTGGCAGAAATGAGAGGCATTGAATAAAGCAAAGATCTCCTGGGACATTTCTGGAAATTGTTCAGGGCCATTTTCCAGGTCCTTATTCTCCAAATGCTTCTAGTATTGTTTTCCTTTTCTCACCTAGGCTGATCATAGCTTTTCTCCTCCACCTTTTCTCTTGTTGTAGGGAAAGAATGGAGACCAGTGGTATGAATGTGGTGTGGTTACTGAAGCCCCTCTGTGAAATGCAGTTTCACTCTGTTAAGAGCTCTCCATACACATGACAAAAACAAACACTGGAAAAGCCTTGGAAAGACGGAAACAGACAAATCAATAACTACATAATGTAATTAAATAGGGTCAGTCTGTCAGTCAATGGTCCCAGCATCTCCGCTGTCAGTCCTCAGATTGCTGGATACTGAACTCAGATTTACCCATAGGAAATACACCGCACAGAGCTCTCCAGTCTCTCCTATAGATCATTTCTTTATGGAGTTAATTCTGTTGTCTTGCTCTTTGGCCTTTACAGCTTTTTGGAGTGTGTTAACTCTTTATACTGCATCAAATACAACAGAGCTCTGGCTTGGCTTTTTGACTGGTGAAATGGGAGGTCAAGAGAAATTTATCATCCTGGGCTTTACAGCATAAAAAATTCAGGGACATAAATATACTTAAGGAGCAGAGAAACTCTTTTACCAAAGGGAAACAAGAAACACCTGATTAAACATTCTCAGCGATCCTTTTTATCATTAAATGAAACAATGGAAATTACGAGGTAGAGGTCAACCTCTTTTCCCAGATAACAGCAATAGGACAAGAGGTAATAGACTTAACTTGTGCCAGGGAGGTTCAGGTTGGATATAAGGAAATATTTCTTAGAAAGAGCGGCTGGGCACTGGCACAGGCTGCCCAGGGAGGTGGAGGAGTCACTGTCCCTGGAGGTGTTTGAGAACCATGGAGATGTGGCACTGAGGGACGCAGTTAGTGAGCATGGTGGGGATGGGTTGATGGCTGGATTGAATGATCTCAGTGGTTTTTCCAACTTTTATGATTCCACAATTCTATGAAATCACATTCCATAAGCCAGATTTTGTTACAGACCAAGCTTGTCTTGTTTTTACCCAAACACAATTTTCACTGATCAGCCAGTATCTTACGGGAGTCTAGAGTGACTTTTGTACTCATCCTGTGTGCATCCCCACACAGCTTTTCGTTAATTAATCAGAATATTTACCTCCAATCTCACTTTGAGTTGAAAAATATGAACTCCCAATATACCGTTTTAGATAAATGATTTGGAACAAAGATAATTAGAGCTGTTTTCTATTATGTCACCAACTGAAAGACAGCTGAAGCACTGCTAGTGATTGGACTAATGGGAGGTGTGTGTTTAACTTCTGAAGCAGGGGCTGTGGTGAAGGAAGTAGTGACAAAATAAACCTTCACCCCAGCACCCGAATGAGCCAGGGGAGTGATTTCTTTAGCTGAGTGTTTCTGGTTCCAGCACAGGAGAAGCTTATATACTGCTGTTAGATGATTCAAAGTCAGTTCAAATAACAGGAAAGAAGCTTTCTATTAATTTCTTTAAAACATTTACGTGTCATACTGAGGTTTACTTGTTCAAACCACAGCTTCATAGGCTTCTCTGTAGAATAAATTAATATGTTAAAGGATAGGCAGTAGTCAAGCACAGGGCTACAAGAACTCTTAGGTTTCCTTGGTGCTTCTACTTTCTCTTCTAACAGTCAGTGGCACAGCAAACACCCAAACACAGCCCTTAAGGTAGGATTCTAAGCATGGCTTAGGGCCCTGATGGCACTAATAGGCCTTAATTGCACTGATCAGCCTCACCTGAGCCCTCTACCAACAACCCCTGCCCATTGGCTCAGCAATCTGATTTAAGCTTAGGCTGGAGTCTTCAGTACTATTTAGAGCTATATCCTACTTTGTGGGGATGTTCCCTTTTCTAGCAATGTGCACTGTTGGTTCTGGTATAACTCCAGATGTTCCTTGTTGCAGTGTGCATGCCTGCTCATCACAAGGTCTGACCTGCTGCCTGTCTTCCTCGGTTGGCTTTGAACCTGCTTTGTCACCATTAATATCTTTGTTTGCCCGGACTCTCGGCTGAACCTGGTTGCTTTTGCTGGATGGCCTTATTTGGATGCTGTGGAATGGGATTTTTCCTGGTAAGGTCCTGAGCTGTGAACTCTTTACAGTGTTCTCAGTACCTTGAATGGAGGGTGTCTCTGCGTGTTAGCTGAAGATCTTACATTTTACCTATGGAACCGTGCAATTTTCAAAGTATGTAAGTACATTGAAGGTATGTGTTTAATTTCAATGGTTTCCTCCTGTTGTGATAGAAGAAGTGGATCCTTAATCCACTGCTCACCACTCTTGCAGACCTTGCTTTGAAGAGGGACAGCTACAGCAGTTTGTTCTCCACTACTCTCTCCTTCATGTGCTCTTCAGCTGAGCATAGCGCAGGTGTTCTGGCTATTGCCAGGACTCTGTATTCACTGAATCCAGTCTTGGCAAAGTATGGATCAGGTCTGTGACCTCTGGAGATGTCAGTAGCACATTAATAGGCTTAACCAAGACCCCACAGCATGCTAAGCTTGTAAGCTTGTTTTGGCAAGGACTATCTTCTTAGTACATGTGGAGTGCCTACTGTTGTGTGGTCTTGGTCATGCTTCATGGTGCTGTTGTAATGTAAATATGTATTAAAGTAATATCCCAGCTCTGGATGCCTTTGTTATGCTTTTCATAAGCTCACATACCAGAGAGAGCTGGAATTTAGGAGTTACCAGGAAGAGACCCAGTTCTAAAGGTGATGCTGTTTCTGGCACAGAATGGCAATATGTAAAGATGGCTGAGATAAGTTAACAGGTAGTAGAAATGGTTGTCCTTGGGGAGAAATAATTAGGATTTCTTGTTTAAGATATGATGTTTATTCACCAGAGGAAATTGCTCTCTTCACCACTATTAATACCTCTTAAGCCTACATCTTATATGACTAGGTTAAGCTAACTCATGCTGGTGACGGATTAATCTACTTAGTGGTTTTTGGAAGTCTGTTTTCATGGTTAGTACCAGAGGGATGAAGGGAGCTGGTGAATCTGAAGCAACTCACAGCCCAAAAAATCATTTTAGGACTGTGAAAGGCAGAAAAGTAATACCGGACAAGGCAGGCTTTAGGGATTTTATGCTCTTAAGGCTCTCAAGGAACAGAGTGAGTGGACTCCAGTAACATCCTTTGTGTAGGGAGACTTACTGGGCTGTGCTGGTTCCTGCAGATGAGGCTCATAAGGACATTCTCAGGTTCCAGCTGCTCTGTTTTGTGTGCTGGACGCAGAGGATTTGAGTTGCTGGCTGTGCCTTGGGTGTCATGGCTCTAATCTCACTGAGACACCGTCACTGATGAAGGGCTTTCAGAACACTTGGGACTGTTGGGCCATGTTGCCTGACCGTAGACAATGTTAGCACAGCCATTCAGGAACTGCCTGTAGCCAGCGCTTGTTTCAAGCTGGCACTTCTCTGTCAGCAGACTCTAAGACAAGCAATGAAGTCTCCAGATGAGTTTCTTTGCAACTTGCATTTCTCACCTCAGGCCTAGAAACCTGAATGGTGTTAGGGAAAGTAGTCTTGCTTCTTACCTCTTCCTAGTACAATCTCTTTTCAGCTCATCAATGTGGTAGACAGTCTCCTGTGGCTATTTAGTATTAGTAATGTGGTGGTGGTGCAGCTGGAAATGGGCAGCTCTGCTATTTGGGTTTTGAAGCAGAAATCTGTTCTTTGACTACTTTTCTTCCTGCTGAGGGTTTTCCTCAGATCTGTTTGATTTGAAAGCAGATTTATTTTTCTTTTGTAGCAGTACAAGTACCTGTATTGTTTCAGTTGTGTTAGATGTTTTGACACAGAAGGGACTTCAGCTCTATTTACATACTTGCTGTCAAATACCTTTTTGACTTCCTAATAAGTCATCTATATAGCCATAATACAAGCATAGAAGTATCCCTGCAAATTTGTATTATCATTTAAATATTGATATATCCTATTAATATAAATAGCACTGCTCAAATACGTGTTCGCAGTTCAGATTCTATGTGACTGCACGAGGGATGATCTGAAAGAAATGCCTCCTAATATACTATGTTGGACCACGATGTTAGAGGTGGATTTTGGTGATATAGCAGTAGAAGTTGAACCATTCCACCAATATTCCAATAGACCAAACAGTGGATGTGAGCACAGTAAGACAGTGGGTGGCGTGTTTCAGCAACAGTGCCATCATAGCTGCTGTGAAACAGTGGGTCACCTGCACTGGAACAGATTTCTGAGTGCAGAGTGCAGGCTGTCGTTCATCACTAGTGAAAATGCATAGCTAGTGTTATTGTGCTCTAACTGTGGTAGTTTCCATGGAAATAAATAGGAGGCGTTACTTTTGGGGTGATGTGTACATATATATGCAGAAGTACACATGTACAAACTTCTGCTATAAACCTCCATCAAAAATATAGGGATTAAGAACCTCCTTTGCTAAGAGCAATTCACATGGTATAAGGAAAGTGAAACTCGTGGCTTTAATTGCAACCTATCAGAATTAGGATGTGTGCTAGATTGATGCATGTTAGAAGTATTTCTGACTCCAAAAACTACTTTGGACACTAAGAAACCATGCCTGGCAAGCATCCTTCCAGATAATCCAGCACAAGCGGGCTTCATGTCTTGTCTGAGGATGCTATTAGTGCTTGCATTAGTTACAATGGGAGAATACAGTGGTGGGGTAGGAGCAGAATCTACTGGTTGCAGTGTGTGCTAGCCAAAAATTCTCGGTCATCTTGGAAGAGCTGTGGTGTATGAAAAACTAGTTTTTGTTTCCAAATTTGTTTTGTCATATGACTCAGCTATTTCAAAGGCAAATTCCTCCAGATTCCTCTATTGTTTGCCTTTGCTGTGCAAATAATAGAGACTGCAGTGCCAGCATCTCCCTTGTTCAGCTGCAGCAGTCCGTGTGTTCCTTATACTGCTGGGCTGGGATTGGAACCAAGGCTGAGGATTGCAGTCCTTAGGGAAGAGAGGTGGATCCTGGGGTTTGCTCTGGCCAGTTGGTTTTTAGTAACAATTCCCACTTGAGGATAATAGCACTGCTCAGTTCTTCAGGTGGTACTTGTGCAGGCATCCTAGGGCATCCCAGTCTTTAATTTGTAGTCAGATAACTTGAGATTAATCTGTAGTGTCTGATCAAGCCGCTTTGTAAGGGAGCTGACTCTCTTGACATATCTTGCATGTCTTTCTTTTTGATTTCTTCCTGTTTCCTCTCTTTTTTTCCTTTACACTGCACACCTAATCCTTCCCTAGACGTTTTTTAATGACATGAAGGCTGAAATGTATGGAATATGGGTACTTAATGCAAGTCACCTGCACACACTGGATGGCTTCCGTGCAGTCCATGGGTTGGATGCCTGGCAGCCTGCACTGCAAACACAGGTTGCAGGATATGAGAGGGTTACGCTGCTGCAGGGATGCAGTGAGAAGCCAAAATTGCTCACACGTGGCTCCCTTCCTATAAGCTCTGTTAATTTGCATGAATTGAGGATCCTCTTGGACCTCCTCAAGGCTTCAGCTGTTCTTCTGGATTAACCTTAGCCACCTCAATTTGCTCTGCTTTGTGCTGCAATTCTGCGAGCTTCCAGGGCTGTTGGTAAGGCGCAGCTCTTGGGGTATACAGGCTGCTCTTGACCTAGCATATCCACTAGTACCTAATGGTGTAAAATGCTATTAATAGGACAGATTCAAACATTTTTAGACTCATTCACACTACCCCCTTGGAATTACAGCAGCTTTGTATGGAACTTGTGCAGTGAAGCTTAAACTTGTAAATACAACAGAAGCAGCAGATAGTTGTAATCAGAGTGCCAATAAGTGGTGTTTCATAAACTCTCTCCTGGCAAGATGTTTTCATGGGTGTGCTGTTATGCAAGCCATTTCCCCTTAATTGTTGGTAATTGCTTTCAGTGTGAATGATCCTAAAACTAGCTTACTAAAGCAGATTTAAGCAAGAAAACATTTCTATTACTCAAGGAATAAGTAGAACAAAGCCAGACTAACTCCTGGGCTCGTATCACTGCTTGGATCTCTTTAGAAGTGTTTGATTCCTAGGACGTGGATGGTAATGTTGGCCCGGAAAAGCAAAGCTTCTTGTGGCTTAAAAAATAGCATACTGAAGGCTGATCTCTATATAAACATATATAGAGACAGACTTGATCTTACTGTGAAGGCAAGCTGGCTTCGGCACCCTAACAGTATTTAAAACAGCTGATGAGTGGAGTAGATGGAATCTATAAACAAATGCAATAACTAGATGTTTGAATAAACCACTTTCTTATTTGTCTACTAAACTATTTAAATGATTAAAGGGAACCAAAGTGTGTAAAGATTGCTTTTGAAGCAGGACTATACCATTGGATGTTACTCACCTCCAGGGCTCAGAAGATAAATGAGTCTTTGAAAATAGTGATGCCATGATAAAAGACCTTATAGATGTGATTTTAACCAAGTTATGCGCTGAAACTATTACACAAGAGAGGTGAGGAGAAATCTGCATTTCAGATTACCAAAAGAATGGGAAAAGAGTAGCCAGTCTGGCTACCAGCACTGTCACACATGACGAATAACCCAGGTGTAGGAGATGCCTGGGCTTCTGTTGGTGTCAGCAGCAGGTGGGCTTGGTTTGCAGGCTACAACAGAAGTGGGCTGTGAGGGAGGAAGAAAGGGTGGTATGATCAGCAGCTGCCAGCATGTGGTGGTGCTTCAGGTGAAGGGCACTTCCCAACCATAATGCAGAAGAATGGAGTGGTATTAAGAGTGTCAGAGCATGAGCACAGTGCCACATGGAGTTGCTGTAGGAAGGATGCAGACACCGTCCCAGTGCACCAGGAGCAGCTCTCAGTAGCTGTCCCACTCCTTGTCTCAATCAGGAGTGAGTAGGGAACTTTGCTATTGCTAATACCTCACTGTTTTTTCTTCCTTGTATTTTATTCTCTCTTGGGTTAAACTTATGTTCATTGCTCCTTGCTTGTTCTGCTTTAAACTCACAGAACAGTTACATTCTCCAGCTTGTTTAACTAAAGGCTAAAGGGAGCAGAGCTTGGGGATTAGCCAAAAATTTTCCTAATTATTTTGTAGTTGAGGTGTGACATATGTAAACATCCAACTGCTTCCCTGTTGTGTGACTCATGGCCACAGCACACATGCTCCCCAAAGTGTAGCAAGTTGCTCTAGTTTCAGCTGGGACAGAGGTGATTTTTCTTTTCCGTGTCTGGTATCAGGCTGTGTTTTGGCATCTGTAGGGCATCCATAAGTATGCAGTCAGATCACTGCAGCTGTGGTGTGTGTACATGCAAGGAGAACTTGCATCTAGACCAGAACTACTGGTAATAGCACAAATAGTATTGAATGTAACTTATGTTTTCATATTTCCATGAGGATTCGAGTTCTCTTGAGGATACTGACATGGAAAAGATCAGACTGTAACTGGAGGTACTTTTATAAAAGCTGATTTTCCTTCACTAGGCATAATTAAGACTGAGGGAACTGATTGATAATTGTTTTAATATAACTTAAAGTATGGTAAAGAATGGAAGATAAATCGTTTAAGAAAAAGGTTACACTGAACTTTGGTTTTGACCAACTTCAAGTTACAAGCATTGTTTTTCACTGAATCACTTTCCTACGCAGTAGTTACAGATGGGCAGTGAAGCCAAGAGAGCTGCTTCCTTACCTGCCCAGCACACAGCTCATCACTGCAAACCAGGCCTGTGCTTGTGACCTGTCTTGCATTTCTACCCTATCTTGCATCTCATGTGAGCAAGAACGTACACTACACCACTCTGACCAGAAGATGGCAATGAGAAATTAAAGTTTACTCTTAACTATTTCTTTATCAAGCATCGTGTAATGATACTTGAGGCTTATCACAGCTCACATCAAAGACTTCCAAACAGATTTTTTTGAATAATTACAAGATAACAGCTTCAGTTCTATACAGATGAGCTATCAGGGCAATGTTTGAGGGACAAGAGGTGATTTAAGACCACTTTTCCTATAACTGACTTTTCATGGCTAGTTCCTAAAGGGGAGTAGTTTAAAACTGAGTGCTCCCTCTGAACTGCATGAATTATCAGTTCCTTCAAACTTCTACTGTCAAACAGGAGATGCACTTTGTTCAGAGTCTTCACAAGATCACCTTTGCTGATCCCTAGGGAGTGAGATTTGTTTCCAGCAGGAAAAGAGCAGGAGACAGTATGAATCCTGGGGAGGTCAGGCAGTAGCAGAGAAGCAATGCCACCGAGAAGAGAGAGTTAGAAGTTAGATGATAAGGCAAGCTCTCAGTCTGGCTCTAACTCATGCTTTTTCCAGCGTATCTGGAGCTCAGATCCTGCTGGTGCCAGCTAGCTCCTGAACCTGTCACACTCCATCTGTATTCTGGGGAAGAATAGTTTGTGTGGCTCTCTCTGTTGAGGCGAGTCTATGGCAAGTGCTGAGCATAGTGATGGTATAATGTTTCAGGTTGGATACTAGGAAGAATTTTTTTCTCAGAAACAGTGGTGAGGCATTGGAAAGTCTGCTCAGGGTGGTGGTGCAGTCACCATTCCTGGAGGTGTTTAAGGAAAGGGTAGATGTAGTACTGAGGGGTACTGCTTAGATGGCAATACTGGTAGTAGTTGGACTGATAAACTTAAAGATCTTTTTCAAGCTTAATGATTCTATCTGCCAGTGGTTAATTCTAGCTTCCTTATTCATACTCATTTCAGCTGTTATAATGAAGAAACTCCAGTTTCCTCTGCTATTCAACTCAACAAGGAAGCAGCTAATCAAAGGCTGTTAGCATAAATAATCAGATCCAAGACAACGTATCTCTATGTTGTCGCATGCATCTCTACAATGTATATTATATGTTAATGCACGCATTTCCACAAGTGTCCTCAGCTCACTCTTTATGTTTTTCCTTGATTTTTACACCAAACTGTCAGTGTTCTTCACCTGTGTGGATGACAGTCACAGCTCTCATTTCATGAAACCATCCCTGCCTGTGCTCGGGCAGCACAGAGCTCTGCAGCAGGAAAGGGGTAACTGTTGGATGAAAATGTGAAACTGAGGACTTGTGTGTTAACGTGTGCATTTGAGTTCCTGCATTCTTGTGAATAGATGGGCTGTCCCTGATCTTTGACTTCTTGCTACAGTTTGAGTTTTTCCAAACTTAAGTGAGGGGCCTACAGTGGAGGCAAATCTAATTGGGAAATTTCTCTGCTGAAGAGCAAAATCAGAGACTGGGTTCTGCAATCTTCGCTTCTAAGGTTCTTTGTCAGGGAAACACAATAGAAAGACTTGGGAAAAAGAAAGTTCTGCTTTCCCATCTTTTCTCTACCTTCTAGTTTTCTGCTTATTACAGGAAACTTATCACTTACTACATTCTTTCACATGTAAAATATGTTCTGAAAACAGGTGTGGGCTCTCCAGTCTGACCTTAGTGTTAGTACAGCAGGGAATGTTCTACACTTCTAAAAACCCAAGTCTGCAAAAGTGAATGTCTAGGGATTCAGCCCTGCAGGATGTACAGAGAAGCACCACAGGTGGATGCTCTCCCATTCTTTTTGGCAGAAGGGAGGTGCCAAGCAATCGAAACCTTTTTATGCCATGGCAAGCAGTAAATCAAGGCTCTGATATTTTAAGCAGTACGTTGTGCAACAGTCATAAAGGAAGAATGGGAGTTATGCCAGCATGCTGGTTATTCATCATTTCCATCAGTTTAGCCAGTCTCAAGTATTCAAGTTGTTCTTTCTCTCCTTCTATTTCTCAGCAAGCATTACTTTATTTTCTAGGGAGTACAGAAATAAGAATAGGGAATGAACATAATGATGACGAATGGCCACTTTGGCCTTCTCTGAGAAGACTGTGATAACCTAGGTCTGGTCTTTGTGTGCTCCTTCTACTTCGCAGTATGAGTTCACCAAGGTGGCTCTGGACTGGCAGGCCTCCAAATTGGCGTGTGTCTGACATTGTTCAGTGGGAACACTCTGTGCAGACCCAGGCATGCTCCTCTCTCTGACATCAGAGGAAAGAAAACAAAAGCCCTTGGTCTCAAGTCTGTTGGTTTCGTCAATACATGTTATGGTTGCCTCCTTCACCTTTAAAAAGTTGTTGCGAGTCCAAGACCAGATCTACTACAGCATTATCTGGTAAATCCCTCTTAATTTACCAGATACACAGCTGGCTTGGAGTTGAACAGTAATATTGCTATGCTTCACCCTGGTAATAAGTAGAGATGATCAGCTGAACATCAGTAGATCACAAGTCATTGTCACTCTGTCTATCTGCTTGTGCAGCTTAAGTGTAGCTGAGGTGCAAAACTGATTCCACCCAGGCTGCTGTAGGCAGCTGGAACTCCCACGTGAGAGCACTTGCAATTGATTGCTCTGCTTTCCCTGCCCCATCTTTTCCTTCATAGCTGAGAATAGCTTTCCTGAAAAAAATTCAGCAGCACTGTTTTGCACTGGAAAAATGCAGTTTCGATAAAAATCAAAATACTTCAAGAAATGCTATTGATTTTGTGACTTCCATTTCAGGTAGAAAATCATCCTGAAAATGTTGTAGCTCTTTAATTCTAGGTTTTCTAGGGATTTTTTCAAAATGAAGCAGAGGCCGTGTCAAGCCCTCCATAAAATTGAATCAGTCAAACGCTTTCATCTTAGCTTTAGGAGAAATCAGCCAACCTGTAGGTGGAAAGATTATCAGACTTCTCAGATTGATGTGAGGGATGAATTATGGTGGAACTGCACAGCAGCCTTACAGTGGATTTTTAATCAGACTTTGTGTTAAGATGTAAAACTGCTTTTAGTCAGCCTGACCACAACTCTGCACTTCTGTGTTAAAGAGCTGTGTTTGGATTCCCAGCTCTTGCTCCAATATGTATATGAGTATGAGGGTGGGAGTGAATTAAGGGAATAATGTTTGAATAGTTATTAGTTAATGTTGACAACAGCTTGATTCTATCAGTGTAATGAATGAAAGGCGATGTGAAATATACTTGTAAATCTATATCCTGTCCTTTATCCCCTGATAAGGAAGTTTTCTCCTCTGAAATGCAAAAGTTGAAGTTCATGACAAACTTAGCCAAGTTTGTGGAAGACAAGAAAGAGCATAGCATTTCAGGGAGCTTCTACCTCAGAGTAAAGCCCCAGTAATTTGGTCTGGCACGAATGGAATCCCATTCTGTTGTAAAAGTGAAATAGCCTTTATACAAAATTTAGGCAGGGATGGGTGTTATCCAGAACAAAGTGAACTCCTGCACTGGAACTCGGAGCTGTGATGGAATCTTGGGAGGGGTCTTCACCCATGCTTACCTACTGGTATGTTAGAAACTGAAAGAGGAAAGGCTTTTTCCAGTTCTGGGCCTACCAGTTGGGTGGACCAGCTGGGAAGTATGAAGTGGAATCTGAGCAGTTGGTGGCTCATATCTGAGGGGCAAACAATTATTCAACTCATATTAAACATTAAACATGAAAGAATCACATTAAAATGCCATAGGAGAAAGGAATTAATTGAGTCTTTTTGATCTTTTAATCTTCTTTTTGAAGATTTGACCCTGACATGTGTCTGACTTGATGCACTCAGTTATACTTTAAACAACAGGGATAAATTATTCTTTTGAAATCGCATGACTCTCTAGCCAGGGTTAATAAAGAAACCACCTAAAATGACTGTCCTTTGAAATTCCTGGAGGGAGAGCTAGAGTGGCTGAGTGGGATTTCTGGCATTTGAACAGAAGGAAGAGGATGGGGTTACAATGGAAATATATAACCCTATATTACAGGGAGAAGTGATGGATTGCACCTCAGCTGTAGTGATGGCTAGTCTAAGACGGATGAGTGCTGAGTGACTCTATACACATGGATGTGGCATGTGGAGATGTGGCTGATTGTGTAAGTGTGGAATAAAAATCAGTGTTATAAATCTGAGTTAGGGACCTACTGTGAATTTCTTGTTTAATTTCTAGCCAAGCAGAAGTAACTTCAAAGTTGAATCAAGTTACTAAAGGTCTTGTCCAGGCAACTTCTGCTCGACAAGCAGGATGTGGTACATCACCTCCCTGTGGCCTTGCAGGAGTGTTTTCTGATTTTATCATGATTTTTATATGAAAGTACAGCCATCCTTATTGGTTTATGCTTGACAGAGATGATAGATGAAGGCCAACCATTATACTAAGGAGAGGAAAGAAGACTGAATCCTGTTGCTCAGGTGATAGGCTTCAGTTTCATGGCAAATAAAAACTGAAGAAAAGGATGTTTCTCATCTGTAGCTGGATGGAAAATAGCCCAGGAAACCATGAAAGTCAAAATGATCAGCAAATGTGATTTTCTCCATGTCACTGAGCATTACTTTGCTTTCATGTCTCTTGATGTCCTGTTGCCTTAGAGTCAGAGAGGAGAGATCTTGAGTAAGTCATGCGATTTGCTCTCCACTTCAAGGCTTGCCAGGGAAGGCAATGGGCATTCAGCTGCCTTGGAAGAGCGGGGTTTGCTGATCCTATGGGCTAGTGGCCAGTATGTTTGCTTTGTTTATTGTAGCCTCTAGTGGGATGCGAAGAGTGCCAGTCACAGATTTCATTAATTTCACCATCAGTAGGTCTGAATTCATTGCCACTAATACAATGCCTTTTTCTATGTGCTGTGCCAGAGGTATTTTTTTTTGACACCGTGTGTGACCTCCTGTTATTTCTCAACAAATGTTGGCAGGCACAACACAGCCAGCAGAGCAAAACAGCACAGTGTGTCAGAAACTGCTGGGTGCATCCATGCTGAAATGAACAGGCAATCCCAAAGTGGGCAGAAAATAAAATCAGTAGAAGGAGTAAGTACTAATATTGCTTCCTTGCCCAGCTTTGCTGCCCTTTGCATGTGTTGCCTCCCTTGAACTGAACTCCTGCAACAACAGGAGCAGATTGTTTTCATTTCTATCCTATGAGAATTTCCCCATGCAATTGTTAACTGATGTTTCAAAGCTCACGTAATAGGCTTACCTATCAATTTACTAAACAATTTACCAATTAGTTCCTTCCTCTAAGCTGATACTGATCCCACTTTTTGCCTTCTACAGGAAGGTTTGACAAGGTCAAATCATTTATTTAAAAATAACTTCTATAAGTCATGATTTTTTTTTATCACTGCATAACCCGCTTCTCTCACACTGAGGTATAGTTTCTCCTCTCCTTGTTTTTGTGTGTTTGCTGCTTTTGAAGAGGGGAGCAAGAGGAAGTGGTACAGTTAGTGGCAGAAGTAGTTGTAAAAGCTTTAGCAGCTCAAATGTAGGACAGGACTATGCAGTGTTGCAGGGCACTTCTGTGGGGGATACTGGGTTTGTTTCTCATTTATAATCCCCCCACATCGTGTGGGAGAGAGCACCTGTGCCATCCCAGAAACTTCTTACCATGCTAACTCCATCCTACTGTGCCTCTGTTCAAGAATGGGTCAGCTCTGTCCTTCTGGGTGACTAATACGCAAGAACATTTGGGCTCGTATCTTCTCACAGAGTTTTACTTAGCATCTCAGTATTGATGAAATTAATTTTGTCTGTCTTAGGATGACCATGGTAGGAGGTGAGTGACTGCAGAGTAAATTCATGCTGGGACACCCTCTGCACTCTGTCAGAGCTGTACACACATTCTGTGTGCTCAGTATGGGGCACTGAACACGAGTCTGGAGACATGTTCCCCTGCCAACATACTTTTCAAGAAGGCAAAGCAACAAGAAATAGCTTCAATACAACCATCCTGTAAGCCTGGTTCTGCAGAGAATTGTCATTTTTTTGGCAGTAAAGAGAGCATTTTAAAACTGATGAGAAAATGTAATGGACTGATTTACTTGGATGGTTCAGTATTTCTTTGACTTTAGCCAGGGGAGGCCGCAAGGGGGGTAGAGAAAATCAAAATAGAATGCAACACAAGGCTTGTTTGTATGCACTGGGGCTTGCAGACACTTTCTGAACTTGTACCCACACGTGGGCCAAGTGGGAAAGGAGGACAGCTAAAAGAGAAAGAAAGCAATCAGCCCTTGCAGCAGCAGCAGCAGCACTGTCAGCAGCTGTGGGTGATGCCACACAGCCTGGAAACGTTTTTGAGCAAAGTGTGTTGGATGTGCTTACGTCTGCGTGTTCAATATGTCCTCTTGGCAATCGTGACCCTTTGCTGGCGATTTTTTGTTGCAGCTCCTCTGACTGCAGCCTCCTTTTCCTCCCCCTGGGAGGGTCTGTGGAGCCGGGACCACCAGGTGGCACTGGTGAGACGAAATGCCCTTCCAAAAGCATGCCTAGAAAAAGGCAGGGCCTTACAGACTGCATTTACAGATAGAAATTAACAGAACTCACATCCCCACTGCAATAGGGAGTGCAGTGTCTGCATGTCTGCAGTAGCAGCAGAATGATTTCTA
>PPHD01016126.1:0-13468 GCA_002909625.1 Bambusicola thoracicus
CCGCAGCGGGGCGGGGCGAGGAGGAGAGGGGATGGAAGGAGAGGGGAGGGAAGGGGAGGGAAGGAGACGGGAGGAGAGGGGAGGGGAGGCCCGGGCTAGGCCGGGCCGGAGGGAGCCGCCTGCCCATCACACTCAGCTGCCCAATGAGGGCGGATGGCGGAAGCACGTCGGGAGGGGCGGTGTCGCGGCGTGACGTCGGTGGTGCCCATGGCAGAGGGCAGAGGACGGGGTGGAGGGGCGTGATGGCATCGTCGGTGGTGCGGGCCACGGTGCGCGCCGTCAGCAAGAGGAAGATCCAGGCCACCCGCGCCGCCCTCACTCTGGTCAGTGCCCCGGGCGGAGCGCGCTCGGCCCCTGTTTACGCCCCGCGGCAGCGCTGTCGGGGTCGGGTCGGGCGGCGGGGCCTGCTCCCGGGGCAGGCGGCCTCGGGGTGACAGCAGGCTCGGAGGCGGCGGGCGAGGCGAGGGCGTGCACCACTGGGCCTTCGGGGGTGGAAGGGCGAGTGAGGGTTTGGGTGCGGGCGCGGGCGGGGGGACACCGCCCGGGGGTCTGCGGGCAGCCGGCTGCGGAGCGGGGCACGGCCGTGCGAAGTGCGTGTGTGCCTACAGACAGATGTAAATACGTCGCGTGCAGAAAGTGAGGAGCGGGCTGTGTGCACGGGAACTGTCTAAAAACGAAAAGCTAGTCCGAGGGACTTAGGTACTTGAGCTGCTGGCAGTGAGGAGGCGGCAGGTACTCTGTTCCACACGGATTGGGCACTGCAGTCATACGGCACTGCTGAGGTCAGGCAGCAGGTCAGCAGCAGGTGGGCTGGCGAAGTGACGGGTGGCTGTGCCAAAGGTGGAGCCAGAGGGTGCAATGGGGGAGCCAGACTGAAGTGTAAAGCATAACAGTGTTGCACAATGTCAGAATAGAACTGTGTATAATACAGATCTGTTAAATGCTTGTTTGTGCGAGCACTCGCTGCAAATAAACAAGAAATGATGATTTGAAGTGATGTTTGCATTTTTGTTTTTCAGACCCCATCAGCCGTCCAAAAGATAAAACAACTTCTTAAAGACCAGCCTGAACATGTAAGTATGCCAGGGCTGTTGTGCTGCGCAGCTGATGGTCACAAAACACTTCTGGCTAACCTAGAAGTCTGAAGTAAACACCCAGCAGTTCAGAGATGTTGAGGACTTTTTTGGAGGGGAACGTTTTTTAAGCATTGTTTCTCTATCGAATGAAATGCAGAAGATAGCTTGCTGTAATGGTGTGTCACTGTACAATTACTTTTGAGATGAAAAAATGTGAAAAGAAGTTGAGCTTCAAACTATTTTTAAGTTATATTTTAATGAAGTCTTCTAATATGGCATAGTAGTGACTTCTTTTAGGGCCTTCAGCTGTTGCTTTAAGACACCAATAATTAGTTTTTGTAGGAATTGTCATGAGGTATATGGCTGTAATGCTAGATTATTATCTACTGTAAAACACACAGCACTTAAATTGACAAAAAGTTATCAGTATTTCACCAAATAACTGGGCTTTTCGGAGTAAAGCACAGTCTTGCTTTCTAACCACTATAAAAACACTGTTTGTTTATTTTGCTTTACTATAGACACTGTTTATTTTGCTTTAGAGCAAGTACTATTTCAAGAGGAATACTCTCTCTTAACTTCAGTACAGTGCCTATTGTTTCTTTTTCTTTCTGTACATCTGTAAATAACCGGACATTTTGTTCAAAACAGCAACGATTGTAAGGAAGCCCAAAGCCTACAGCTCAGCTGATCAGTCATCCTTGTGTTATAAATGGTGTTCCTGTTTTCCAACATGCTGCATTGTATCTAGTGTTTCCTGTCCAGAGGTGCTTAGTCTGAGCAGTTCACATACAGTTTGTCTGAGGTCCCACTTGACAGTATTTGATAATGTTTTGGTAGACTTTTATTGTGATACTGATTGCACAGTTATCCGGTGTACTTCTATTTAATTACGAAATAGTGGTTTGCTGAAAATGGAAGAGGTATTTTTGAAAGATTATTGTATGCAGATGACTTTCTGATTCTGTACCGCTTTTTCTTAGTTCCTCGCTTACACCGCTGCTTTTTTTCTTTGAACATAGAAGATCACTGTGGGAAGCTGTGAATGATTACAAATGTACTGACTAGATTGTGTTTAACATGGATTAGCGTAATAAGCAAATAGATATATTTGATGTAAGGTAGGCTTGACTTTTGTGGGCGAAAGGCAATAGGAGTAATGAAGAAGTAAAAGTAAATTCTTTCAGAGCTTTGAATTAAAGTAGTTTTCTGATGGTCATTAGAGAGAGTGTAAAAATAGAGCAGCTGCCCTCGGCCTACCTTCACAGCTTCATAATTAATTATGATAATCTTAAAATAGTGCCTGAATTAGCATCTGAATAAAGTTTAAATTGAAGTCACAATGTTTTGAAATGTTACTGTATTTATGAGACTGGGCACTTACAGAAATACCAGTAGTTTATTATCACTTCAAAGCTTCTTAAGAATGCATTAGGGCTAGGTGCAAAGTAGCAAATATCTGATGCTTACCATTACCTTGGTAATCAATTTTGTAAAAGGAAAAAATTAACTGAGCTAGTTCACTTCTGTTCTAGTACTGGCTTTGGAGTAGTGAAGAATAAATGTCATCATTTTGTTATTCCACCTACTTTTATATCTAGGTGTTGAAGAACAGGTTTAAAGAAAGTCATGTACGTTTGTTTGTTGTTTTTTCTTTTCAGGTAGGTGTGAAAGTAGGTGTTCGTACAAGGGGATGCAATGGACTTTCTTATACATTAGAATATACAAAGTCTAAAGGAGACTCTGATGAAGAAGTAGTTCAAGATGGTGAGTTTCTGCTGCGGTAGAGCAATCTTATGTAGTTAGAAAGATGGGTCAGAAATTGTTTTGAGTACTGAATTACAGCGAAAGATCCTAGCTTTCTCATACTGGAATTATTGTTGCATTGTTTTCCATATTGAAGTTACCAGTTGAAACCTGCAGCTTTGCAATCTGTGGTTCATAGGCTACTGCACAGAATAAGTAGTATAGCCAATGCTCATGTTTTTGGAGGTGGTTATTCTTAGGTATTTAGAGGAAAAAAAAGATAGAGAAATGCATATAGAAAGGGATACTTTATCAGCATACCTAAAACTTGAGTTGGCAAAGTAAGGATTTTATTTTTGAAAAGTCTTCTCTAACTTGTCTTCTGCTTCACTGATCTGTAATTTGTTTTTAACTTGTCTGTGCTTTGATCTTCAGATTGTTTTGTAACAACCATTTCTACAATTTTAATTAAGCATTACTTCGAAAATTTTTTTCATATGCTGATGTTTAAGCATGCTGCCTGATAATTTTGTTCAGCACATTCTAACAGGTGTATTGCTAAAATATTGAAAGTTCCGTAGCTTTTTCCAGTGTTAGAAGAATTTATTTGTGGTCCTTCTGTGAAATAGGGATTTTCACAGAATCAATATAATGTTTGTTTTCGAGAAGTTTCTAAAATACTCCTCTAGTTTTTGATTTGTTTTGTTTAAGAATTACTGAGTTCTCTTGTATTTACATTCAGAAAAATTAATCTGGCAGAAAAGTAGGAGATACGAATAAGAAGGGGGTATCACAAATATTTCCTTATAAATAGTATGCTGCTAAGCAGAGCCCATCTTCCAGCTGTGTTGTAAGTATCTATGACCAACTAATACATTTCTTTCTCTTACAAAAGAATTAGTTGGGACAACAAATGACTAAATTGAACTGGAGTACGTGAGATCAAGACTGCCGCATAATTCTGCAAGTCCCTCTTGATTTCAGACTTGCTTCTGGAGTTACCTCTGCTTGACTCAGAGCTGCTCTGGCTTTATAGAGCTGAAAACACATTTTCTGGTTTGGATCTTAGGGAAGATAAAAGCAGTTTCTGTTTCCCTCAGTCAAGAGAGAGACTTTAAGCTTCAAAGACAGACAGCATTTCAGATGTCTCTGCTTTCTGTTTTGTTTGGCTGCTTATAGACAGATTTCCACTAAAGGCTTTGACTTTTATATAGCTCTGTACTCACCAAGCTGGTGGCTTTGGATGCCAGCCCAAATTTTCTGGCTTTTAGGTAGCAAGTGACCGCTTCAGGGATCAGGTCTGTAAAATTTTGCATTAGGTTTAGCCTTCTGTGTCAATTGCTATCCATATTCGCCCTGAAAATCTGTTTGGGGTAAGTTCAACTTAGTTGCCTGCAGACTTGTGTTTTATCTCAATTTTGACTGTAATAGAACAGCTTTCTGGCAGTTGCTTATATAACTTAACCAGTTCTTGCTACTGTTCACTGATGTTATTTCTGTTATCTCCTACTCTGTAAACAGCTAAAGCAATCTACTCACAGATTTGCATCAAGATTTCACAACTTTTCGAAAAGAGATCATAAGATCAACTACTACAGACTGTTATTCAGATTTTATATTAGGGTAAAAGATGCAGTGGAAATGTCACGGGTTGAGGAAAAAGAAGTTGTGTTGATGGTCTTCAAATTTTGCTTCTATTTTTTTTAAATCAATATTGAAACTGAAAGTTTACCATTTCCCTTTTATTTGAAATACAAATCAAAGTAAATGATGAATGATTTTGCTCTATGTAAATTTGTTTTTCTTTGTTGTCTTCAAGGGGTTAGAGTGTTTATTGAGAAGAAAGCGCAGCTGACACTCCTAGGAACTGAAATGGACTATGTAGAAGATAAATTGTCCAGTGAATTTGTCTTCAATAATCCAAACATTAAAGGAACATGTGGCTGTGGAGAAAGCTTTAACATTTGAAATCTCAAGACTACTTCTTTGACTTTAAACATCACAAGATGCTAGTTGGCTTGCAGAAGCAGATCAATTTTCTTCAGTTTCTAGGGTGTGTAAAGTCTGGACACCACTAAGGAAAATAAAATTAAGTCATGTTGAATATGTAAATCATGTGTTAAATTGCAGCACTGATGCAGTTATGCTGTAACTTGTGATGAGTTGGAATCCAAAAGGTAAGAACAGTAAGTGCTGTCGTAATGTCACTGTACTTACATGCCAAGGAAATAAAACTCTACTGTTCTTTTCCTTTGCAATTTTCTTTGTCCACTCCACTCATTCCCCATCCAGAACTGATGCAATTTGAAAAAGTATATTGCCAGTATATTCTGATTCGATTTAGGGGTGGAAAAAAAAGAAAAATCACCATTTATAGGTGTTTTATATACACGGACATACAGTCTTCAGCTTCAGAGTTCACTGATTATGTAAATGCCTACTTTCCTTTCTTGGATTTCTGATACTTTCATGTTTTTATGCGTAGGTTTTCTAGTAGCCTACTTTCCTCTAAATCCAGAGAAGTCCAAAAAGAAGTTTGTGTATTAGTGTAGTGGTAGGCTGTTACAGCACTGCTTGTAGAAATACTCAAAAATGTGCTCACTGAATTTTAATCTCGTTCCTTGCCTTGTTGAAGGCACAGCCTATGTTGTACTTAGTGATTTTCAAAAACATAAAATATATTGAGGTACTGGAGTGCTAAGGCAGGATACAGCCCTTGTTCCTCACATTTCTGTTGTTTATCTTCCGTGACTTAAATTGCAGAGGTGTTAAAACTTATCCAGATTTTGATTTTGTATTCACAGAATGTGTCTGTATTCTCATTATGCTATCTGGCTATTTGTCTACCAAAGCCATAAGCCACTTTTTCTGGGAGAGAAATCTTTAACTTTTCTTTTTTAACCATGCATGCTACTCATTCTGTTAGAACTCTAAACTCTGCTTAGTAACTGTGTAGCACTAGGATTTTTTGTTTTAAAAGCTTACAGTAACCTCTGTGTAACGGCTAACCAAAGGTTAATTTAGTAACAGGAAACTGTTGATTTAAAAAAAAAAAAAAGCTTTTATTGAGTAATTATTTTAAAAATAATTGACAGTAATTAAAAAAATAATAATATCGGATTACTCCTAATCAGATTATTCCCTTTCTGAAGCAGTGTTTTTCAAGCTGATGGTCTCCCACTGGAAATCAGGCAGAAATGTAAATGTTTCTCCAGGCCTTCCCAAAGCTGGGAGGAGAGAAGTACAGTTCCATCCTTTTATCCATAATTTCCCTGATTGTCTAAAGAGGGCACTGTGCAGCTAAGCTACTCCCTTTTGTAGACAAGACAGTATCTTGTTAATCTGGGAAACTAACCTGAACACTTAGTCAAGAGTGAAATTGGAAAGTAGAGGATTCTGGGGACTGGGCTGTTAGCATCATGTATGCTTGCCTGTAACAACTTGGCAATAGTGACAGACTAAAGACTTGCAGCCAGTTAGATCTGGCTTGAGAAAATATGTAGAGGCAGGAATAAAAATGAAAAACTTGAATCATTCTTTATATATACTGCATAAGAATTGAAGGCCAGAATTGCCAGAGCTATAGTTTAACATTAGATGCTTGAATTTCAGTTGCATCCTATGTCACCTTTTGATATAAAAACATTTTTTCCTTTAGTAGTCAACTGTTATACACAGTTACTTTATTTTATACAGTAATCCAGGATTAACTGGTGTAACACTGGTTAGGTGAATTTATAGTGCCATAAACCCTTTCGTCTTGCCAAACAAAAATCCGGTTAATGTGATAGTATGTCTAAAAATCCAAGCTAAGGGTATTTCTACAGATTGCTGTTTCTATGCTCCTTGCTAGCAGATAAGACTATGAATGTAGTAGCACTGGTGTTTGCTAAGAATGCTTTGACCTTACTCATTTCACTTGTTTCAGTGTGCATTTGGTTTTGGGGATGTTTTTGGACCTGTGCACACACATTAATCTTTGTTGTGTGTTTTGTGTATATGCCTTGAATGGAAGTTTGCATTCTCATACTCTCATGAAATAATCTTTTAAAATGTGTTAATTTACTGACCCATAACACACAGTCTGTTAAAGTAAGCTTCTGCTTAAGTGCTATTTACTGTTCTATA
This sequence comes from Bambusicola thoracicus, assembly GCA_002909625.1. Taxonomy (NCBI): domain Eukaryota; kingdom Metazoa; phylum Chordata; class Aves; order Galliformes; family Phasianidae; genus Bambusicola; species Bambusicola thoracicus. Next base: position 6,951 of record PPHD01016126.1, read on the forward strand.
GGCACATGGTTTTGTCAGTTGATACAATTTTGTGCAATACTGTATGTAGAGTTCTGAGTTATTATAATAAATATTGCCTGTTGGTAAAGGTGAAAGATTCTTGAAATGATTCTTTTTACGAAATAAATGCAGGGCAGAGGGCATGGCAGAGGATTAGGCTTGTTTTGCTTGGATTGAGAAATAGATACAATGTTAATGCTACCTGAATTAATAATTCTAAGAAATATTAACAAATTCTGAGAAAATGATAGAGATTGCTGATACAGGTGTATTTTCATGATGCTGGAGAGAAAGAACCAAATCTTTCTTACAGTTGGGCAGCTGGAAATGCAGCGGCTGTCTTTCTGTTGAAGTTCTTACAGAACTTGGGAGACAAAAAAGCAAAACCCTAAAACAAACAAGCAAAAAAACTCTTGCGTACCAGCAAGTCACTCCTGAAGGAGGATAACTTGTTCAGGAAAACCTTAAACAGCTCAGTATACAAGTCATTCTGGCAACAGATGGCGGCACAAAATGAATTTGAACTAAAAAAGTAAGACAAAGGTGATTGGATTGTAAAATCTAGTGTCAAATAATTATTGTTCTGTGTGGGTTGCATCCTATCTGCCAGGCTGATTATGTTGTTTATTTATCACTGTAATTATTATTCTCCCCATTTATTTAAATAGGCAGAAAAATTCCTTAATTATACCGTTTTGGTACTAACACTGTATTATTTATTTATTTATTTTATGAAGCAGGTAATTATTTTATGATGCTACAGTTCTGCAATCTCTCTCGACAAGAATCTGTAGTTGTCTTATGCAGCAAAGTATGTATTTATGCATTTGTCCTAGAAGAGCTCTGAAAAGATTACCTGAAAAATTACTTTTCAGCATGACTAGCTTTTTATCTGTAAACACAGTTTACAGGTAAAGCTGTAAAGCCACGCAGTGAGAACTTTGGCCTTCTCTTTTCTTGTTCTTTTAAGGTACGTGAGGAATGCTGCTTCATGAAGGTGAGCTAAAATACAAGGACCTAGCAGAGCTCCACATGCACTTTGGTTTGAGAGGCATTGTAATTGTTTTCAGAAGGAGCTGGCATTTTCCTTAAAGATACTCTAAGGGAAGTTTATTTGCTGAACTGAAGCACGCTCTCTGCCATCATCTCTTACTGTCCCTTTGTGTGGGTCATTTATTTAACCTGTGCGTACCTTAACTGGTAGCAGTGCTTCTCAAACTGTGGAACCTGTGTTCCTAGATCAGATCTAGGAACCCTAGCTACAGCGTCCTAACCGCTGCTGCTTCTCATAAACTATAGTCCTACTTCCTGGGAACAGATAGTTACTGCCACAGGGGGGCAGTAAGTTTTCTGCAGTTACCACTCATTCAAAATGAGAACTGCCTCTGCCTTGTTACCATGTTCTGTTTCCTCTCGTATTTCAGAGAGTACTTTTTGCTGATATTGATGGAAATGATGTGTTGGTCACCCTTTGTTCTGTTCTGTTCTGTTTTTCCTGTTTCTGAAGGATACAGATGGGTGCAGGTAAGCCGAATGCCAAATCACTTTGAGACCTCCTGATGCAAAGAGTAACAAAGAGCGGAGCATTTATTTTGCCAATGAGCTTTTTCTCTTGGTTTTCTTTCCTTTTGTCTCCTTACTAGTAGTGTGCTAGTGTACTTCATTAATGTTATATCTAACTACAAGTTACTGTGTATCTATTCTGATGGTTAGCTTTAACCTCCAAATGCTGGGATAGTCTGATCCAACAGGATGAAGAATCTCATGTAATAGCAACGTCTTCATTCACAACAGTACTCTCATCCTCTACACTTTACTTATCTGGATTTTAGCTATTGCGCAGTGATTTTATTACACATTATTTTAATGAAAAGTTCCTTCTTTATCTTACTGAAACTTAATCTAGACAGCAAGAATAAGTTCTCCTGGCTAATGAAATGAGAGAGCCTCCAAAAAAATTGAAATAACCTAAATAGCAGAACTCGTTAAACAGAGATTTCCAGCCAGACATTTCCTTTTTTTTTTTGACCATGTGTTTTGATTTTTAACTTGTTCATAGTGAATCATGGATGTAGACATTCAATTCCTAATCACAGTATTCTGAATCAGTATTGTTACATGGAGTTATATGGAGTAGCAAAACTGTTTAAATTAGTGTGCTTTACTGTTAATTATACTCATTATACTGGTAAGCTTGTGTCCTCCATTTGAGGCTGCTGCCTCTACAGCAAATTTGTAAACAAGTGACTGAAAATCAGCTGGTGAGGCTAAGTTTGTATTGATATGTTGTACTTTGCCTATTAGTATTTCAAGGGAGGAACCAGTGTTCCCTTGCTGAAATATGGGAAAATCACAATACAGCAATAAGCAGAGATAAAGTGGTAGCCAGAGATGTCTGCCTATGTCCTAGGTAACCTTAAATACCTGCTGTGAGGTAAGCTGCCTTCTACCACGTTCTGTTCATGAACAACCTCTGTTTTCCACAATTAATCCAGAATTTAAAAGTGTTTGTGCAATCCTTAAATCCAAAGGCTGTCACACATTTAACAAGATCTTTTCCATCCTCATTATGGACATGGTCCAGAACTGTGAAGCAGTATACAAAGTATCAAAACAACTGTCACGAAGTCCAGGATTTGATCATTTTAAGGAAAACTTCACATTAAGCCTGCACATGAGCCTTCCTTTGTCTTAATGAAATTTGTGCTGCCTGGGTTGTCATAAAACTGGCTAGAAAAGCCTTGTGCTATAATTAGGCCCATATGTCTCAATAAAGAGGCTTTGCATGTAGCACTTCTGAAAACAATACTCTTGGTTTATTATTAAATGGAAAAATCTTTCCTGGAAAATAACATTCTGGGGGGAAGCTGTCTGAGCTGTGCTTTGCACAGAGGAAGTTCTGTGGAACTGCAAAGGTGGTGGCTTTGTTTCTGCTCAGCTGCCACCCTCAGCCCCACCAGGTGAAGAAACTTGCCTCTGGTCGATCACCTGCTGTGGAATGAAAGTCTACAACTTGCCACTGTGCTCCTAACTCCCCAGAGTGGAGACACATGGATCTGGTTAAACAAACTTAGCTTGCAAGTATATGGTCGGAGATGCTGGCTTAGCACCTGCATGTAAATCTTGTTTGCTGGACAGAACAAAGAGTGAGTGATTGACTACATGAGATACAAAGATGGTTCTAGTTGGGCAAAACAACAAACTCTGAACCCAGATTACAAAGTATATATATAAAGGAAATGAAGAGGCGAGGGGGTACCTACTGGGTGGGATGGCTGATAGTCAGATTGAGAAGAATGTGAACCCTGAGTACCTCAGCTGGCGGGGGGAGGGGAGGGACTCACTAGCATTGGGGTACAGGGATAAAGGAGGGGCTGTGTTCCCCAGTACTTTGAGAGATCCATTGGGTTATGCCCCAGTGGACTCTCTCTTGATTCAAACAAAGCAGGCAGCACAGCCTGCCGCAGGTGCTCTCAGAGGTGACCCCAGCAGGCCGCAGCGGGAGGGGCGGACGTCTGTCCCGCTCGGCGCCGCACTCCCGCCTTTCCAAGTTGCCAGGATGGCGGCGGTTGGTGTGCGGTGTGTGACAGGGCCGTGACGACCGGCAGGCGGGGAGGTCCTGGACGGTCACTTGGGTGGGGCTCTGCTGCCAGAACATGGGCAGCAGGAGAGCGGGGGTCTTGTCTATGGTAGGAAAAGGGAAAGCAAGGGAAAAAGAATGAAGCTAGTGAAGGAAAAAAGTAGTGTTTTGGGTGGATTTGGTGTGAAAGTTCCTTGGTTTGGAAATCATCTTGCAAAGACTGTGAGAAATGTTGCCCTATGTGAGGTTCTAAACTGGCAGGCAGAGTATGGTTGTGCATGATGCAGAAACACTGTTACTTCACAGGCTGCTGGGGAAGTAAGGGGCTGACTTACTTTTGGGTGTCTGTATTTCCCTGCCAGTGTTTTCCCCACTTTCACGTCTTTTAATTTCTAATTAAAATTGCTTTACTTTTTTTCAGCACAGTGAAGGCAAATGGATCAGACTGAGGATGGTATGCTGCTGGAAGATACGGATCAGAAGCAGTCATCCTCTGTTGGCTGGAAAGTGAGAACTGTAACAGTATAAAAACCATTTGTAGACTTTCTGTGCTCATTTCCTTTATCCTCAGGGTTGTTTTGCTGTGCTTTTTTCCCCTTTGTTGATGTTTTCTCTGTTTGTTTTCCTCTAAAGAATTGCCTAGGTACCTCTACAGTACCAAATCATTATTTTTATATTATTATACCAAAATGTTCTTTGCTATATGCAGTGGACCTGCTAGAATGAGAAGATATGCCAGGCTTTAATGGAATGATACTTTGCAAGAAAATAGAGATTTTTTTTTTAAGCATCACAAGTACATTTGTGCTGAATTTTTGTAGCAGAAAGAAAAAAAAATAGTACCAGAATCTACAGCAGTTGAACATTTCATGATCAGTATTTAGCATATGAATAGTGTTTTAATTATTGTCATTTGTTCCCATTCTTGAAAAGAAAGAGGTATTTGTTTATGCTATAAATCAAAAAGATGAATTTGTTTGTTTCTCATTTGTCCTGTGTGCATCAGTGTGTTTGATGAGAATACTGGTAAGAGCCAGGTGACTTAATCTGCTTTGTCCTTTCCATTACATGCTCTTTAATGCATGTTTATCTTAATAGAAGCAGCTCTCTTGCTTTCTTCTGTAAATTTTGAGTGCTATTTTAATAAAACAGAAAGCCATTGCAATCACAGCAATAGGTATTTTGCCTCAAGTAATTTTTATTCTAAGTGATGCTACTTACTTTTCTGCAGAAATTATCAGTCTTTTAGCTTTCAGTAAAACAGAATGACTCAATGCATAATATCTGGATCCAGTGCCTGCTAGTATATGACAGCAAACAAACAGCACATATTTTTCCTTATTTGATGCATCATCTTTGCAACTTCCTATGTAATAAACTGACTGGCCTTAGGTGCTGGACATGAGTTGAGGAATGCAAAAGATTACAGATTCCCTAGGCTCATTTACTTACTTACTAGGCTTATTTATTTACTCATAGTGTTCTGTTTTATATGCATAGCCTATGTAGTGGAACACATTGTTCCAGTCAAACTACATTACAAAAACAGTTTTGGACAGGTTTATTTATTAAGGCATGAAGTGGAAAAAAAAAGAGAATTTTTCATGTTGTCCTCTACAGCCCATTCCAAACAGTAGAAAATAAACTTCTACGCATATTCATGCAAATCAGTCCAAAGGGAACTGTTGTCATTGTGAAGTGCTGGGAACACCATTTGTTGTATCTCATGTGGTCATCTTGCTTTTATCTTCATCTATAGTCACTGAGTGTATGAGTTACATAGGGAAAAAAGGGAATAGACTCTTGAGCAGGGTGTGTTATGACAGGACAAGGGCAGATGGTTTCAAACTGATAGCGGAGATATAGAATGGACATACGGAAGAAGCTTTTTATGTCACAGCTGGTAAGGCACTGGAACAGGTTGCCCAGAAAGGTGGTGGATGCCTTGTTCTTGGAGACATTCAAGGCCAGGCTGGATCAGGCTCTGAGCAACCCAACCTAGCTGTAAGTGTCTCTGTTCAGTGCAGGGGAGCGGGACTAGGTGGCTTTTAAAGGTCCCTTTCAATTCAGATGATTCTATGATTTTATAAATAATTTTTTATTGTATACTCATGTTGTAAGATTTTTGTAGGGAGGATGATTTGCACTGTATGAAGATCATCAGCTACCAAACTATGACTCATATCAAAACTTGTAGTCTTTAAAAAATAGAATAGTATTAATAAAATAAAGCATCCTAATACTCTGCAGAACTTATTTTTATAGTTATGAGCATTTTCATTAATGTGGAAAGTTTCCCTGGTTTTTTTATCTTTTTTCCTTTTCAGACGTCGGAGTTGTTACCTTTCACAAATATCAGAAATGAGCAGCGAAGTTACCTTTCACATCTGGAGCAAACACACATCTCTTTCTTCTGTACCATAGAGTCAGCAATAAGATCTAATGACTGGGATGCTGCAGCACATAGCAAATGCGGCTTTCTTTGTAAGAAGTCTATTAGTAGTAGTTATTCACAAATAGGTATTGCAAAGGAAAATGCTGAGTCATTAAGAATAGGAGTGAGAATTGCAGACAGCTCCATGTCTGAAGATGTCAAACAGCTGTCTAAATCAAAGCCAAAAGTATCTGTTTCTGGAGGACACGAAAAATTCTATGTTAGTGACTCGCTGCGAAAACACATTCTCCCTTACGTGTTTTTGATCAAAAATTGCCTTTCTATGCCACCTTCTTTGATCTAAGACAAATGTTTCAGTGGAGAGATATTAAGCAAAATACAGTATTTAAGGAAAGAGAAAAGGATCACGGCAACATCAGAGACTCCTGTTTCCAAATTAGATGCTTCTGAAGGTGCGTAGTCTGTAATGATACTTATATATGGCTCAGGATAGCTCAAATGGGAATAGCAGAGAACCATGGAAGATAAAAAAAAAAAAAAAAA
>PPHD01016127.1:0-15720 GCA_002909625.1 Bambusicola thoracicus
GTGTCACCAAAGGCACGTGGGAGGTGGGCTCAGAGCAGAGGCACATCGTTAGCCGGCCGCTGTCTGAACCTCACGGCACCTGGTGCTGCTCTGCAGCTGCTTCATGTTGGAAGTAGCACTCCTTGGAACAAATGTGTAGATGAGCAGTGAGTGCACTGACAAGAAAACAAGCGATGGCATGAAACTGGGTGCACTTTGCTTGTACCTGCACAGCCCTGTCAGTCACTGCCCCTCAAGGATACCACGAGCAGAAACAGTTCTGTTTGCTTCTCCAGTGGATTTCCCGCATGCTCACACCTCCAAGGAGCTGGTCAGCTGCGAGAGACGTACGGCCTCAGATAAACTAACTGCTACAAGATGTTCAGAAAACATAGGTGCAGATCTGCACTTTTGGCTCTGCAAATTGAAGGAGGAGCAGCCGTGGCAGCACAAGCAGCAGTCACAGCTCTTACAGCTCCACAAACACCTTACAGCTCATGCAGAGCTGAGAATATCCTCCACCGGCAGGACAGCACATCAGCACTGCGGGGGCTCTGCATTGCATCTCCTTCAGACCGAGGAGATGGATAGAAGCCAAACTCTGCACTGACATTCCTGCTAACGTAGTGCTGTCCGAAGTCAGCACTGCTCTTTGTGATCTGTTCTGAAGGAATCCATACTCAAACAGAAAACAAATCCTCTTTTTCTACTGCTCCAGGTTCCTGAAAGCTCTGCTTTGGGTAACAGCACTCAGAAGGAAGGCAGGGAAGGAGGACGGGTTGATGTCATCTGAGCATATCCATATGTATACACCACTGCAGTTCATCATCCTAAATCCCCCACAGCACTACCTGAGCAAATCATTGTCCTTGTGGTTTCAGTATTCTCCCCGCTATGTAAATACAGCCCCCCCCACCTGGTGCCAGGACATCCCTCCACACAGTCGTGCTCAGTGTCAGTGCTCAAATCTGACAGCTAAGATTGCTCGAGGGAACTGAACCACAGGGGAAAAAGACAGGGCACCCAAACACAAGTACTTCCCAAAGCAAACAGCCTCAAACCAAGGTACTATTACCTTCCTGGAACTTGTGAAAATAGGGACAGCATACAGCCATGAAGCCAAAAGAATAAAGACTTCAGCTCCTAGACTTGTCTCTCTACATTGCAGAAAGCATCTGCAGAAATACAGATACTTTAAAATGTAGTACAACTTCTCTAAGGTAACAATCCAGCACTTTCACAATTGCAGTGTTTTGTTTATTATGCACAAACCCAGAATGAACACCTCCTATCAGCAGCTCATGCATTCCACAACAGCTGTAGGACATCCCACGTCCTTTGGTCCCACTTACAAATCCCACCTCAGAAAGCTGTAGTGTGGCAGAGGCAGACAGCCTCGACTTCACTTTTCCCATAGCAATACCTCATTTGGGTTTCCCATTTTGTCCATTCAGGAGTGTTTGCAGACAGCACATGTTGTGCCTCAAACCTGACCTCAGCCTTTGTAGGCTCCATCAGAGCCCTGCCCTGAGTGTACCCACCTGCGTTTGGAATAAGTACCACAAGTCCATGAACTTCAATGGAAAACAACAATGAATGAGCTGCTTTTAGGATATCTTCCAAAATGTACTGCTTTGCCAGAGAGGATTTTGCAGTCTAAAATTCACTGTATTACTCACACTGAATGAGTGTGGAGCCTTCGCGACAACGCTGACTTCACAGGGAACAATTGCACGCAGTGCTGGACACCGAGCTAAGCAGCTCATTCTGCACACTGCTTCGGATCTTTATCTCCTCTCAGTCTGTAGTTCCCTAACGCCGGGCTATCTGACCTGCATTGGCTACCTGGCCATTCACTACTCGAGTGCTTCCGTTTTCCTGGCTGCAGATCAATGATACCACACAGACTATTGGAGCTCTTAGAACTTAGCATTACCTTAACAACGCAGCCAACATACTGCTGAAACAAAATCTGCTCTAACGTTCTCCAAGGACACCTTCGAAAACCCTGATCACCACACAAGAAAATTCTGAAGGTTATGAGCGCTTTCTCCGATGGCCTTGGATGCATTAACGTATCTCACAATGATTGCAGCAATTATCTAGCCGCATCCCTACAGCATTCACCAACAGACAATCAAAGGACAAAAGCGAAATTCCCGCTAAGGTGTGGGAAGGAGGCAGGCACAGTCTGCACCAGCGCTCTGTGCCCCATGTGCTGGCAGGCAGCTGAGCCCACGGGAACAGCCCCAGCATCCCACCAGCACAGCGCCTGAGAGGGCCAAGTGCAGAGCAGGGCCTGCTGACAGCAGCTCCATCATCGCAGCCATCCAAGCAGTGCAAGCAGCGGGACGTGGTAACAGTGCAGGAAGCACCGAGAGGCCTCAGGAACGTACCCGTTTTCAATGGGAAACGCGTCAGATATTTCTGGTAATAATTAGGCGCATGAATTTACAATATCTGTGTTTATTAACTGAATGTTCATGAATCAGGAATTTATGTCTCTGAGCACCTACAGCACCCAGCTGGTTCCAGTGCGGCAGCAGAACTTCTGGGAGGTCTTCTGCCAGAGCCCCCAGGTTCTCCAGCCCAGACCAGAGTGACCTCAATGCGTTTGCAATTGCAGTAAAGGTGCTGAGTCTGTGAGCCCCATCACCTCTGCGGCTCCGGTTTCACAGCAGCAGCAAAGTCAGCTCCAATACTTTTCACTGAACGTTAGGAAGTGGAAATTCTCTCTAACCATAATTCACCGAGACTTTTATAGAAGCACTTCTGACTAATAACAGTGCAAGCTAAGCAAATAATTCTCCAACCGCTTCTGTAAACGCTAAGTAGGTTCCAGGAGTCTGCACTTCGCCATGGGAAAGTGAAGAGCAGAGCAGAGATCTGCCTCCCACTCAGCCCGACCACCGCCAGGCAGCTCACATCCCACTGCTTCAGGCTCCCTTCAGCTCTGTCCGGTGTAAGAACTTTGCACTGAGTGCACCCTACATGTTTTTCCTATGTAAAAATGAAGCAGCTGCAAGAGAACCCGCAGCCACTGCCAGCAACTTAATACAGTTGTTCAGACACTGTGATACATCTAAATTTCAAAGACGCATCTGCAGCTTTGCTAACTCCAGTAAAACCCAATTTTACAAGAAAAAAGTACTCTTCAGATTGTAAAATGAGTTACAGATTGCTTCTACAGAGCAAGAGGTCAGCCTCAGAAAGGGTCTCTCTTCAAATCACAAAGAGGTACATATAAAATTATCACAGTCTACAGAGTGGAAACCCTGAGTTCCTGTGAAACTTCATCCCGTCTATAACCCTACCATAAGCAGGATCTTTTACCGTCATCCCTGCTGTAATCCAGCCTTAACCAGAAACTTGTACTGTTTTTCCATAGACTGCATTCTTTCTGGCTAGAAACATCAATTCTGGCTTCAGCTTCCCAAGCGGATTTATTCTGGAGGCAATCACAAAGCCAACGGTACAGCAGAGAGCCTTGCAGAGATCTTTGCTGGCAGCCACTTCCAGAAACAGCCCAGCCATTGGTTCCAGCTGCCCTGACTTCTCACACTGCACCAGCCCTGTATAGGGCTAAGCTGGATTGCAGGGAAAAAGGCTGTCCCCTTCCTCCTTTCTGATGGCTGCTCTGAGACTGCAGCATCACCTCAACCACCCAGATCCCAAGGGGGAGCGGGAAAGACACTGTCCATTTCTTCTGCTGCTCAACAGAGGTCCTCAGCATCTCATTCTGACCCATGCGTGGCACAGCCCTGTCCTGCCTGGACAGAGAGCCCTGAACCAGACCTGTCAGCATCTGCTGCACAGCGCTGTGCGGAGCCAGTAACCTTTGGGGAAATTTACTACCTCTAACATTTCTTTCTGTGCTGGTTTCCTGCAGTTCAGACATTTTCTACATTTATTTCCTTCCCTACTTCAATATCAAGCAGGAAGACCTGCCAGTCAGCAGCATTATATCAGGTTGGGATGTACCCAGAGTGCTCCCCTGGCCCCATACCTTCCAGCCAGCCTCCAGGCAGTGCTCCCCACACACCTGCCCACTGCAGAGGTCCCACAGACTGCGTGCTTCAGCAAGAGCAGCACTTCCTTTGGTCGGGTTTTCAGAAGAAAACACAATGAGGACTAGATTCCTAGTCAACCATTGAGGCCAAGAAAGCTACTATCTCTGGGAATGAGCTAACGTGAGAAATGTCATTCGGACTCTTTGGCTTGTCTTGGTCTTGAAATAATTAATAGAAAACTATGTCTGGAAATGTAGCGCAGCCTCCTGCTGACTCCTCACCAGGCCAGGCTCCTACTGACAATCCAAACAGTTTGATTGTGCAAGTGGAAAACTCTCCTTTTCAGCACCGTTCCACAAACTCCAGAGGAAAACCTCCATAGGAAATTGTGGCAGCAGCGTCTGCCTGTGAAGGACAAGGAGGAAGGCACGTGGGGAAGGACCTGCAGGAGCCCTGGCTGGAGGACCCACCGTGCTGCTGCTGTCCCGCTCAGTGCATGGCTGGCGCTCAATTGGACACATCAGTGCTGAGTTACCCATGGTTTTGTAGTCATAGGTGAGGGACTTCACATTTCACCTCCACATCACATCCTCTGTCATTTCAGGTTTATTTAAGAAGTTTTGAAGTCATTCAAAAAGCCAACATTTAAACACACAGAGGGGCCTTTCCAGCCCACGTAGGTCAGAGACTGCTCAACTCCATAAGTGCTATTTGAAGCCAAGAAGAACCCCAGGGCCATGTTCCAGGTAAAGCGCTCCCAGCTCCGAGCTCTGCCACTCCGGTGGCTCAACCACCGCAGTCGCTTCATGTTAACAGAGAAGTTTCCCTGGGTCACACCTTCTCTCCAAAGGCACAATATCTAGGCACCCTCTCTGTATAGACTGACAAAAAACTTCTCAGTCCAGAAAACTTACTAAAGCCCATGTTATTTGAAGTGGCTAATAATGAAAAGAGAGAAGTTGTTTTCCAGTATAAGATGTTCATCAGCCTCCAAATCTCACCAATGACTCAAGCCCTGCGCAGAGAAGATGACTTTGAGATCCTTGGCAGCGCAGAGCAGACTCCTACCATCAGCCTCACACAGCCCACAAGAGCAGGGCAGCGAGGAGAGGAGGACACAGCCAGAAGGAACATCGCCTTTGGAACTCAAACTTGTCCTGATTTCAAAGCTCTGATGTGAATAGTTCCAGTCTGTTCTACTGGATGTGCTGCAGGAACGTTTTCCTCGACAAAGTAGAACACTGCTGGCATAGTGCCTTGGATTACAGATCATGCCTTCTCTTCCATTACAGACAAAGTTCTATTCCCTTAAAAATCACCAGCTATGTTTACTATAGGGACAGCTTTACTCAAATTGTGTACACTCACAGCCAGAGTGCACAGACACCAAAACTTCTGTAATTTCAGCTCTGTAAAAATTCTGTATTTCCATCGAGATCCAGGGCCCAGTTTCTTATAGAATAAAGCACACAGTACTGATGGGAAGCACAGGCATGGCAGGCAGCAAGCAGCGAGAGGAAAGCAGCCATCCAGTGCAGCAGCCACAACTCTCCAAGCACTGCGCTGCTCTGCCCAAAAGGGCACCTGGAGCAGTGGGTACATGGCTGCACCCCATGGGCATGGCTGCTCCCTGCACAGGGCAGGGCCACGAGGTGTAGCTGTGGAGATCAGTCAGACTGATGGACCCGGAAGATGGCTCTGCTGGGAATTAACTGAACTGGTGTGTCTGAGAAGCAGTTGGGATGAGCCCGGCCAGCAGGGTATTGTGGATCTAAAGCATCTGTGATCCAGACAGCACACTGGGAAGAGCATGAAGAACAGCACTACCACCTAGCTATCCTACCTGACACCTCCATGGACTAATGAAAACACGAAGCATTGCACAGGGTGTCAGCTGCAGCCATGCAGAACCCCCTGGGTCAGCAGCTGACAGAGATGTATATCAGAGAAGCTGTGCTGCTGCCTGGAGCTGACAGCTGCGCCCCAGCACTGCTGTGCCTGCCGAGGGCAGCGGCTGCTGCAGGCGCCTGGCTGCCCCTTCCAGCCCTTAGGAACCTTTTGTCCTTCGTGCAATATTTGCAGCTCCTCCAAGGGGTCTGTGCTAAGAACAGAAAGCCGCGGGCCTGGCAAGATCCCAACGTCTGTTTTCTTATTAACTTAAGAAGAGAAAATGCCAGCCAGGTCTACAGCCAAAGCAAACATTTTTCTGCATTACTGCTACATTTAGCATCTGAAAGACTGAGACATGAAAGAATGCACAATGGTGGATAAAAGAGGAGAAAACAAGAGACAGTACATAAAACGCATTCTAAATTAACTTGTTTGAAGTTTGGCAGAGCTCTCTGACATTTGCAGCTTAAAAGGGATATTTCTTCCACTTCCCCCTCCCCAGATTAAAAAAAGAAGAGAACAATAATCCAACCCAAACAAAAGCCCACAGAAGTAAGCAGAAGTACAGCTCCCAAAGAGAAGGGAAAGGGCCCTCACAGGCCAAACCACACAGCTCCACAGCTGTTTGTTTCCAGAAGAGACACCTTCCTATGAAGATCAAAACCATCCTACCTGCTGAAGCTGAGCCCACGTGCCAGGAGCTTTCAGTGCATTCAGGAGATCGATGCACACGAGGGCTCGGCAGGGTTGAACAATGTGTATTCAACAGAAGAAACGCCACTTCAGTGGGCAAGGATTGCCTTGAGCTCAGATATTCATGTCAGAAAGAGCAACGAGAAATAGAGCTGGTGCTTATTTAGGACAGATGCAGCATATTTCATGGTACGAAGTGTTCTGAAATCAGTATGACATTAATAGCCCAGCTTTCCAGAAATAGGAAATGGGCACAGTAGCTTCTAAGGTGTGTGCTGCCATAACGACTCCAGTGCAGAAACGTGGAAGCTGTCAGATTTCATAACAATGCTCCATGTTTCCTCACACAGAGCTCTGTCAGTGCTGACTGACGGCACAAAGAAAGCAGCAGCAAGGATGGGAATTTATCCACGTGGCCAAATCCACTAAAGGGACAAGGAAAAGAGGCTGGTCCAAGCCGCAGGAGCTGTGACAGAGGGGGGAACGCTATTTAGTTGTTCTGCTCTCCCGGCACTCAGTCTGGCACAAAGTGCTGCCTCTGTCAGCACTGACCAGGAGCATTCACCCGCTGTGCTGAGCATCATTAGCTCTGGGTGCACACTTAGTGCACTTTCCCTGCGTTCATCCCGAGAGCTGTTCTACACAACACACCAACAGTCATTCTGAAAGCACCTGGGAGGTAGTTGGTCCTCAACCACCCTATAAACATTCACCAACACGCTGAAAAATGTGCGGGACAGGAAAGTACTGCGCATACACAACCAAACACCACGAGTGTCACAGGGCTGATGATGAAATCGGGATCTGGTTCACAAAGAAAAGAGTGCCATTTCTTAGGTACAACTGCTGCTTTGTCCAACAACACAGCTCCGATGCCAGGTGAGCTTTGATTAAAACAGCTGAATCCTGAGGCACACCGACCTGAACAGCTGCAGGAACTCTGGTATGTGGTGGTCATTCTCATTGCGTCGCTCCTCTCCTCACACCACCACTCAGATCACCTGAGCTACTTTCAGAGCTCAGTACATTCAGGAGTCCTGAGCTCAGCACGTGGCCGTGACACGGACGCGTTGACTGTGTGCAGTACGAGTTCCAACACAGTATCAGACGATGCGATTCACACAGCAGCACCTGCATGTGAAGTGTGAGCACTGACTGCCACGTGTGCGACGGAGCGCGGGAACGACGGTGAAGGCAGCGGAACTGGGGCTGAGCTGAGCACTGCATGTGGGGGCAGCAGAGAGGGATGCCCAGATGAGAAGAGCCGAACTTGTGAGTGCTACCGCCCAAGCTTTAGAAGTGTAAAAGGGTGGGAAATCGGGCATTCTGAATCCCTGCTGACTATCGCTTTTGTGCAGTGTTTCAGGCTTAATACAAAATTGCAGCTCGTAACATTAGTGAATACAAAAGTAACACAGAACAGCACCAACACCCAGAAGGACTGGAAATGCCCAGTTTCGGCTGTCAGGTCAGCTCTGAACAGAAACGAAGGTGAAACACTCGCTCTGTACTGACATCCCACGGGGGTGTTCGGAGCAATGGAGCACACATCGTGTGAGGAACCGATCTGCAAACATCCCATGCAGAACCCACTGTGCTGGTTGGTCTGAGCTGGGACACCAGGAGGGAGGGCACATGAAATGCAGCATTTGCACGCCACGCAGCTCCTGCCCAACCAGCCCTCAGCTCGCTGTGTGTGAGCTGTGCTTCCCTGCCCGAGCAGCACTAAGTGTTGGATAATACACTTTTGGAAGTAGAATCTGATTCTACCTTATAAAACACATTTTTGAGTAAACTGTCCCATATCCCGCAGTCCTGGAGTGCTGGCCGGGTATCACAAATCTAACAGCAAGAAGGCAGAGTTTCATTGGGAAAGAAACCAACGATGTTTTGCATGACCAAGTCGGATCCACCCTGCAGTCCAGGAATTTTTAAGCTCCAAGAACCAGGAGTCGTTCCTGTTAGGAACCCACGGAGGTCTCCCTCTGCCCTTTTGACAGAGAGTAAAACCGTAAAGCCTGCCACAACAAAGAATCGTGCCCAGCACCCACACCGCAGGACCCCCAGGGCAGCGCCGTGTCCCAGCAGCTTCACACTGCCTGTTACAGACACCTTCCACCACAATTCAGGTGCTTTTCCTCCTGCTACAAAAGTCATTTGCTCATGTTAAATAACACAGCTAGAGCATTTCTACTCACCATAAACTTAAATGCCATGAAAAAGAATATCTAGATGCTATTCTGGATTCACCCATGGCACCAAGTTCAGTGGCACCGAGCCCTTCCCCAGAGATGGGAAAGATACAGAGACCTCAGCATGAAAGAAGGCAGCTATGGGAACTGGCACAGACCACCTGGGGAGCCAGGAAAGCAGAGCTGGCCATGCCAAGGGCAGGAGGGACTGCAAGGCTGACAGCATCTACCAGATACAGTTACATTTGAGTACGCCCTCATGTATGTCCAGATTTTGTCACTCTCTCAGCATGGAGAGCACTTACATAAACATCTCATCTTGGAGAACAAAACTGAGTGCTGGCAGACAGAGAGCCTGATGTGCTCACGAGATGCTGGGATGTGCAGAATTACAGCCCTGGAGGCCAATTTGGAATACTTGGAAGCTGGTGGGAGTTCACCTATTGTCATCGCCAGATCAGAATTCGGTGCCTTACTATGATGATAGAAATGCAATCCAGCCCACAAACAACCAACAGGCATTTTCAGTACTCACTTCCAAGGGGAAACCCTGCAGGAGCAGCGGAGGAGGCAGCGAGGCATTCGTACTCTGCTTTAGAAAACTTTAACAAAAATTATGGGGGGAAAGGGAAAAGCCGGCATTAGCAAAGCCCGTCCATAAAGAACGGATCACAGAGCAGGGGCTGAGGGGAGATGCAATATGTTTCAATAGCACAGAAAACTTTGTTCCATATTTTTTACACTACTTTCCAAAGCATCTGCATTTAAAAGATCTGATCTGTCTGACTTCTCTGCCAGATGTTTCTTGTTCTTTCTGTAGCAGAGGTGGGTGAGAACAAGCAGAGCCCATCTCTTAGGTCAGAGCAACCCGTGTAGGGACGATGGTATTCCCCTGCCTGCCCCCAAGGCAGACCGAGCTTTGCAGAGCCCGGTGCAGAACAGAGCCAAAGCACTGACTGGTGCAGTTCTGCACAGCTTTCAATCTGTGAGTAAAAATGCTTCATGCTACACTGAGCAATTAATGGTGCTCAGCTCCGAAGATTTGTTTCAAACAAAGCAAATTTCTAACCGCTGTTTAGCAAAGAGTTCAGGAAAAGACTGCTCCAGTTTTAGAAACGTTTGCCACAGAATCCAAGTAATCCACAAAGCAAAAGCTTTGATAACAAACAGTGCTACTCTGAGCAGTAGAGTCCTCCTGCCTAAGACCAGGCAGGAATCTTGTCTGCCATGCAGGATCACACTACAAGGAAAGCCAGGTAGGTTTACAGCAGAGTGCCCCGTGATGGAACGGAACCCTTGGTAAGTCACTGCAATTTGAAACCACCAGGCGAGGTAATCCTGTGAACTTCGAGACTATCAGAGTAAGCAGAACTCCGCCATGAGCTCCAGAATAGTTTGTGGCTGCGTGTAGTTTACATCCATGCAATCGTGGACACAAAGAGTGCTCCATCCTGCCACGGTCTCTGCCCAAACCCTCTCCTCCTGCTGCTCCCCGGCCACTCGGCTCCCTGTCCAATATTTCCATACATTTAACTGATTATCAGCTCCTCTGAGCGTTCATTCTCTTCAGCTTTCCATTCAAAACTGCCACCACCACCCCAGCTCTATCACAAATAACAGTTACATATAACTCAGTGCCGCTGCTCTGGGTGAAGTCAGAGGTTTGACACCACTCTGGGGCCAACACGGGAACCAAATTAACGTTCTTTTTTCGCTATCCTTAAGGCTCACGCTGGATGTACATGACACAGCAGTCTCCGGTTCAGTCCAACGTGCACAATTTCGCTCACACAGCTGTCTAATGTTGTTTTCATGAAGTCACTTTGGACTTCACATTACAAACAGAAACAGAACAAAGCCAGAGGTTATCTGCAGATAAAGTGTGCTAAAAGCCAAAAACATGTGAATTTACATCTAAGTACTTCCAGACCGTGACTCTGGTCTTGCCTAATCTTGATGTCAGAAAGCGGTTTATTTTCCAGCAAGTTTTATTTTGCAGCACCCAGAAGCACACTGGGACCTTTCTAAACACTGCCCAAAGTTATCAACGTTTTCTTGTGGAGAAAAAAAGTCTGAAAAAGTATTTTTGAGAAAAGGAAGGAGTTTTGCCCTTGCCACAAAGAAGGCTGATAACATCTCGGGCTGCATTAAGAGCACTGCCAGCAGCTCTTGGTGATCCTATCCCTCCGCTCAGCACTGTGCTGAGGCCACCCTTGGGGTGCTGGGCCCCCACTGTATAAGGGATGTGGGCACTCTGGGGAGAGCCCAGCAAGGGGCCATTGAGATGCAGTGCTCGGAGCATCACTGCAGTGAGCAGAGGCTGAGACCAAGGGCTCCTCAGCCTCGGGGGGAGGGAGACCTTAACATGCATAGGCACCCAGTGGGGCACTGCTGGGCCAGAGGGACATGAAGATGCCTCCCGTCCCAGCCAGCCCAGGCTTCTGTGGCAGTGAAAGATCACAGTTCAAATGCAGGACAGCTGATGGCTCTGGCAGGGTGCAGTCTGGTTATTCCACCTGTTCTCAGCTTTCAGCATTAAAGGAGTTACTGATGCTTTCCACAGCAGCACTAAGGGCCGTGGCCTCTGCTTGAGGAAGAAAAGGTAAGAACTGCCCCAAGGGTGCTGTGCATACACTGTCGTGGGTCACACAGCAGGCAAAGTGCAGAAAAAAGAACAAAGCTCCTTGAAGTCTACATACTTGCTGTTTCTAATGAGCAACCAGGACCTCTGCTCAGTTAAAAACAAGCCACGTAAAGTACTCTCACATTAAGATGAAAGCCTTCTGTGGCTACATGTAATATTTACTAGAAGTAAAGCTGGAATATGCAGATTTTTTTTCCAAGTGCTTTGAACAGAAACAAGATTTTATAAATATACTGGGAAGTGTTTAAACTTCAGCCAGGGGTAAATGCTCCATTTCATAACTTAACGTTGGTTTGACAGGGGAATGGCTCAGCATGACAAAGGAGCACCATATGGGCCTTTTGATGAAGACCAGTTTACTGCAGCGAGCTTCCAGTTGATAATCTCTGTACAAGACCATGCTGTATAGATCATGTTACAGAGAGCCAAGCTTGCTTTGGAAATAATTTGTTCAATTACATTATCCAAGTATTATCAGCACGAGGACAGCACTGGGGGGAGGGGGGAAAAAGACATTTTCCCTTTGTATCATGAAAACTGCTGGAAAGCATGAAAACTGGAGGCAAATGTTGTTGTAGAAATAGGAGAAACGGTGCTCAGATTTCCGAGCAGAGCTGTTGGGTATGTGGGGTAGGAACTGCTGAAAGAATTAAGGGCACATTCCTTTCCACTTGAGTCAACAATTCTCTTCACATAAAAAATATCATAGCTTACTGTTGTGGAAAATGAACGTATTTACTAGCTTTTAATGGAGAGTTACTAGCTTTTAATAGAAGGGTGTCAGCCAGCACTCACTGCCCAGTGAAGTTCTACTCAGAAAATAGATTTAAATCATTATTGGCCCAACTATTTACAGTTACTGTTCCAATCATCCAAGAAGAGCTATTGTCGGTGTCCTGACCCCAGTAAAAGGTTAATCCTGCAGTGCCAATGTACTGTAGCAGGTCTGAAGAGGAAGCGCGTGCCTCTGTAACTCCTGCCCCACGCGGGCCGGCAGTACCAGAAGGTGGCCCTGCAGGATGCTTACAATTCACAACACGGCCCACAGCAGACCAAGGTTCCCACCAAGCTGCATAGTGAGGAACAGAGCCTCCAGCAGGGAGCCTTCCTGCAGAGGAGGTGCTGCCACAGCAGACCCATTGCAACACGTACATGTTAACTGATATCCCAGCTTGCAGGAGGACCTTGGAACGCACCCGGCCTTGGGCAGAGCGGCCCTGACACGGCCGTGGGGAGCTGAGCTCGGGAACATCCACTGCAGCATTTCTGGGAAAGCGGAATCAGCAGCTGAGCAAACTGCTATTGCACTTCATTAACTGTTCTTCTGCCAACCCCCATTCCTGAAAGCATGAGTTTGTCTGCTTCTTCCTTTACCCTCTGCCATCTTCAGAGCTTTTCAATCCAAATTTCAGCAATTCCTCCTCATGTCAGAAGAGCTTCTACGCCCCACTGAAAAACGCAGGTAGGATGGAGGCCTCCCACCCTCCCCTCCCATTCCCAGGGGCTGTGCCCACCCCACCCCCCCCCGCTGTCCCTCACCCTGCCAGCCAGCCGGGCACAGTGCTGCAGTGCTCCTATGTGCACGACAGAAACAAAACCTGGAAGACTGAGTATCTGCCCAGCCAGTTGCCGGTCTACAGGCTGTATTGTGAGTGAAGGCGTGCTATGTGACTTACCTGGAGTTTCAGTTTAGTAAATAATGTTTAGCTACACTCCAAATGACAGACGCGTTCATTTTTTCAGCAAAAAAAAAAAAAAAAAAAAACAACCAAAACCATTTATGCTGTTCAGATTCACATGCAATGTGAGTACAGCCAGCTTTCTACAGTCGTCGTTTCTTTTTAGTGTGATAATAAAGCTTTTCTTTTGTTTTTTTTTGAACTACATTTACTTAAAGACTCAATAAGACAGAGCTTTGGACTCCTCACGCATCACCATTTGATTTCTGAATGGCAGCCAAGGAACAAATAGAAAAGCACTTTAGTGGCTGCCAAGCTGCTTCCAAATGCTCTCTGTTCCACATCGCCAATAGAGAACTAATAAATAACAGCAGATTGTGCCGTGCTGAGCGCAGGGGGTGCTGAGCCACAGAGCCCAACTCCTCCCAGCAGATCTCTGCCCTCCCCGGCCGTGCTGCAGCACAGCGCTGCCCACAGCTGCGCACCCACGGCTCCGCACGCACCCAGCGCGGGGCGTCACTGCCCCTTCCTCCTAACAGGCCAGGGGCAGCAGGATGGGGCAGTGGGCACATGAGACATCCTGCGCTCTGATCTGCACATTCACGTGCCTTGAGTTATAGCGCAGCGGTGATATTCTATAAGCAGCTTTTAATGGAAGAAAATTGCTTTGGAATAGTTTGCGACGTTCATCCTTGGAGATCATTTTGCATTCAGTAATGGAAAGGTCAGATGAACTGACTTATGGTTCTGACACAAACCAACAGAAACGCACAGCTAAGTCGGAAATATACGGTGTGTTTCCAACACAAATGAAACATGAGCAGTCACTTAGGAAACGGTACAAAAACCCCATCGTCCACCGGCCTGCTCTGCCCTAAATACACAGCATACAGAAATCTTCTGTTCCAACTCACACCCCTGAAGGGCTCCCCAGCTCATTCATTTCTGCATTAAGCAAAGGATCAGCAGCACGCCCAGAGCAGCCCGAGTACCAACAGCACGTCCTCCTCTGCCGCCCCAATAAACACCCCCAGACATTAACACCGGGGGAGCCAGCATGCATAGGAAACACCTCCAGCCAGCAGAACATTCTGGAGTTGGGCTTCACCCCATTAAGTGCATTTCAGAGGAAGCACTGTTTAAAACAACGCCAAGAAATGGTGTTCCACAGGTAGATATATGATTACAAATTAAAGTCCACTAACTTCTTTGGATGTATCAGATCAAACTTTCAATTCAGGAACTTGAACAAATATTATTTGGGTAAAAGGAATTTGCAATGGATTTCTGTGCCCCAGAAACCAACATCTATGTACTTCCCCATAAATTCACAGCTCAGAGCTGAAATGAAGCTCGAAGCGAAATGCCTTTAGTCATATAATCACCTTCGAAGTCCCACCTTCCCTCTGAGGCAATAAAGCATTGGTATGGCATGTAGTAAAGACATTTGACTGCTACTTGTACTGAATGGACTGGGAATTACAGCAGTGACTCCGTCAGCAGCTGTCCCCAAAGTCTCATATTACAGCCCAGTGTTGCACTGGCCTCCTTTCTACACTTAAGCACAGCTCAGACATCTGTACCAATACAGCTCCAAAAGTCCTTTTCAATCACAGAAGCTCATCTACTTTATGTGACAGTTTGCACATCTCTCTGTGCTGGGTTAGGCACAAGACAAGCAACTCTTGTAAGACAAAAAGCCGCACAGTGTTACTCAGTGCTGCAACACAAGTAGAGAACACGGCCTTGAGAATTCTCCTACTTAGATGTTTGCATAGCAGTCTTTGGAAGGAGCCTTGGTTTTTCTCCCTGGGATGATCCATTTTAAAGCAGAACACAAACTTCTAAAATATCATAAACGACAACATAACTCTTATTATTGTATGTTGGTCTGCAACATTCAAAGCAAAGTTCACAGCGGGTCATAGAAGGCGGCCATCGCAGGACCTCAGTGCACTTACACAGCTTCTGCCCAGGACAGCGTTACGGAAGTGGGGTCACAGAATGGAAGCAGCACAGCGGACAAGCAGAGATCGCTGTTTAGCTACAGCCTCATGAACCTGACAGGAAAATTAAAACCGAGTAACAAATGTGATTGTGTGGGCTCTGAGCTGAGATAGCGGAGAAAATGACCGCCTCATTTTCCACTTCTTTAATCCATATCAGTTTCACTGCCACTACTTTCCTTTCCCAAACGAAACTCAGATGCCATTCACTCCACACGAATCGATCACTTTAGGCTGAAAGTTTCAAGATATCACACCAAATTGTGAACGTTCCAATCAGCTCAGCGAGGTGAGCTCTCCATAAGTCCAACACCAGCATTCCATTTAATGCAGTTGGCCCCAGAGTCTATGCTCCCCAACCATCTGCTGGTACAGCTACAGCAGAAAAGCTTCATAATGCCAGTTAACAAGTATGTTTTCCTGTGTGGGTCTATTTGATGCAATACAGCACACAAATTCGGTGAGTAAAATACTGAGAGCAAATTAAAGGCATTCTTACTTTTACAGTAAACAAGAATACTCGCGTGCTCCTATCTCAGGTTTCTTCCTGTAGAACAGCCCTCTTCCCCCCTCCTCATACTTCAACACAGCAACCCCCCCGACTGCCTGGTGTTGGTCTGACAGGGA
>PPHD01016128.1:0-15720 GCA_002909625.1 Bambusicola thoracicus
CAACATTTGGGATGACATCATCCAAGCTCCTGGAGAGCCAAAGCTGAAATTCTGCTTCTCTTGGTCTGCTCTCCACAAACTGGTGTTGCTTTGACCCAAGCTGAGGTTCTGCTGAGCTTTCACCTGGATGACCACAGAAAAGTCAAAGGAAGGCAAGCTTTTGAGAAAAAACCACTAAATCATTTAAAGCCACCAGATTTTCAGTGCCAACATGTGCCGACCCATCTGCAACACAAGGACTAGGGTTATTTCTAGGAAAAAAAATGCAGCCCTGTCCAGAGCTCTCAGTGCACACTGAGGCACCAAGTACACTGAAAAAGGATGGGCACCTGGGTACCCCCTGCCCTGACATGGTGACCATGAGGAATGATGCCATTCTGGATGCCCCAAGCCAAGCTCGCATGGAAGTACCTTCCAAAAGCTGCTTTATCCCCTATCTGTGGGGTGACTGACACCCAGAACTGCCAGAGCCCACACACATCCTGCCATCCATGGCTGCATGCATGCAGGAGCAGTCCCAGCTGTAATTAGAGCCAGCCACACTCTCCTATGTTTAACAAAAAATGTAATTAAGGTAAAATTTTAGTAAAAGTCCACGTTAAGGCAGCAACCAACAGCTGTGCAACACCCACCTTCCACTCAGCTCTGTCCCACAGATTCTCAGTTCCTTGCAAGACAGTGTTATTCTGCATTTCCATTTGCTCCCTAAGACTTCCCCCTGAATCACTCCAGTTAATTATTGATAACTCCCCTCCGCCTCCAGACCTGACTTAAACCGGAAAGCAAAGGACCTGTTATGCTCCACCTTAGCAAAAGCACTGGAAGCTTTAATTGAATTTACAGCTAATTCTTACTGACCTTAAGAGAACACATCCAGTATGCCAAGCACTGCCCACAGGTACACGTCATAGAATCACAGAATCATTAAGGTTGGAAAAGATGTCTAAGGTCACCAAGCCCAACCACATACCCACTGACCATCTCCCCAGGTGCCACACATCCACAGTTCTTGAGCACCTCGAGGGACACTGTGACAGGGGAGCACCCAGCAGCCTTGGAGGAATTCATATTTCAAGAAAGACTGCATGCCCAGAAGGTGGGATTTTAAGCTGATAAATTCCAATTTTTGGTGAATACTGAGATGACTGTCATTCGAGAGGCATCGGCAATGGGATTTCCTACCTGGAGATGTTCAACATGCGGAACTGTTAACAGGTCGGCAGCAGCAGGAACACGGCGCAGGGAGGATGGAGAGCTGTGAGCATCTCCCCCCCAACCCAGCTCCCACTGCAGCATGTGGCTGATCGGTCACTGAGGGTCCCCTGTCAGAACTGTGCCCTTGGAGCTGTCAACCGAGTGCTGTCGGACACCCCCGGGCCCACCCTCCTATAGGCAATGGGAAATGGCAGATTAAGGCTATGCTCCCAGGGGCCCTCACGATGATTAATTACCTCCTCTGTTGAGGTAGCGAGGAGCAATGAATTACAACCCCGATAAAAGCGCAGAAAGCTGCTTTAAACACAGATTAACAGCCAGAGCGGGCAGGTAATCAGAGCAGACTTCAAAAAGCAGGGTTAATTGGTTCAGGATTCCTGGGCTCTGCGATTGGTTTGCTGGAGACGGAGGAGAATCCGTCCTGGGATGGGCTGAGTGTAACATAACGGATGCGCCTGCATGGCGATAAAGGAGGCTCCAGCCCAGAGCTCCCACAGGCGATGCCGGCAGCGTTCTCCCAGGGCCCAGCCTGTGCCAGGCACACGCACCATGGCCCCGGACCCGATAATGCACAGTGTTGGTGATGGGAGCAGACAAACCAGGTTCTGTGTTATCACCAGCACTAGAAAGGGAAAAGGGGTAAAACCGCACCTGGAAAAGGGGAAAAAAACAACCCTGTTATTACTGTTAAATGACCGCTGGCATAAAGCAGTGACAAAAGCAAGTGAAAGGCACAGGGATTTCGACAGAGCTGACATGGCTGGGAGCTTGGTGCAGCACCGAAGACGCTTTCAAGACACTCAGCCACAAAGGGCAATGGTGATTCTGGGGACTAACCCAGCAAGACCCACAGAATGGTGTCACATTCCCATCCAAGTGTGGGCATGGAGCTGCGTCCGGCGCAGTGACACCAGATCTCCCTGATGGCACACTGACAGCCCCAAGGCTCAATGGGGGCCGGGACCTTTTTGTGCAGATGTAAAACAGTTTGGAACCAGAGACGGGAAAGAGGGCTGGGGCAGATCTCAGCAGATTTCTCCTCTCCGGTACCACCCGGATCTACATATGAATCACACCAAGGCTTATCTCACCCTGCGGGGACAAGGAGGCCTTTGTGACAGCAGCAGCAGCTATGAAGTTGTTAAACTGGAACCGGAGAGGAATACTTTCAGATAGCGGAGATAGCAGCACCTCTGCTAGGAAACGAGGCCAGAAGGCGGCGAGGGGACGGGACATTGGAGGGACATTGGATACGGACCCAACCGTGCATCCCTGAGCGCAGAGCTGCAGCAGCACCATGGCTAAAGGCATGGATGGAGACAGCCACTCTGTCCCCAAGGTGGCGTGGGGGACGCAAGCAGAAAACCACAACCCCAGTCCCCTCCATCACCTCCTCCTGGAGCATCTGTTGAACCCCAGCAAACCGCCCGGGAGCAAATTAGGGCCGTGGTCTCTTTGGCTGCTCATTACCGTGCCATCCCCGCGCCGTCCCCTTCGCCCCTCGTCACCCTCAGTGCACACTGAGCCCCGCGGCGCTTTCCCTCCCTGCCTGCTCCATTATTTTTTGATTCTTTCACTGATTCAAAAATGTGCAAATGAGGCCACAGCTTCCCAATCAGGCCCGGCCATGAGCTAATTGGCTTTAAGCAGGGAAACCTGAATATGGTAATGGAGGCGGTAACAAGGCCAGGATGTGCCTGGAAGGGGAGCCAAGCCCTCATCTCAGCGACCAAAGCCATGTCAATTAACAACAAGGGAGATAATTTATTAATGCTCCTTTGCACCCCCACGCCCTCTGCACATAATTACAGTTTGATACATGAAGCAGCCTGGAGGTTTGCCCCGCTCCCAGCTGCAGGGAGCAGCCCCCAGCATCCACAGCGCCCCCAGACCTCTCCCAGCCCTGGGATGAGGTCTCTGCTGGGGCTTCACCCCGGGCCAGGCACCAGGAGAGGCTCAGTGCAGGGCCAGGAGGTGGGGAATGTTGGGTTTGGCTTCCCAACCTATTGAGCATCGTATTCTAGGGGACGTGGAGTGATGGAAAGGGGAGAAGCTGGAGGCAGCATTAGCATTTCTAATGAAGTGGCTGCTTTTACGCGTCACCCGACACCCGGTTATTCATCCCCGATAAGAACCGTGCCATTTGGAAAACCATTTTGGGAACCAAAGTCCTTATTGTAGTCTACAGAGCCACCCAGCCCTCTGTATGCCCCAAATCCTGATGGTTAGCAGAGAAAAGGGATGTTCCTCCATCACCATGGCACAGCTGCAGCCCCTGCATCCTTTGCTTCAAGCCCATGCTCATGTTTATGGCCAGAGATCTCAGTTATGGGCAGCTCAAGGCCCGGAAGGTTTGTGAGTAATTGTGGTGTTCTTCCATGGTTATTCCAATGGGGTCATTAAGGCCGAAGGGTTACTGATGAATCCACCCAAGGCATACCATTATGGAGAGCAGAAAGCAGAGACAATGGGAGCAGTGCTGGAGAAAGGGGCTGCTCAGTGCAGCGGGGCTGCATGGGTGCCCTGGAACACATACACCAGCTTGCACAAGCACACATGCCTGCACATATACACCAGGGAGTCCTGGTACAGAGAACTAAGACTGGAACTTCAGAGCTTGTGGTGCTGCTGGGGCTCTGCTCTGTGCGCCCATTTCTATTTGCAAGCCAGGCTGGGCACAATTGATGTAACAAGGTCATATCACCCCTCTGCTTCCACCAGGTGTGGGAGGGTCCTGGTTGGCAGCGCAGGGCTCTTGGCCAAGCACAAAGCCATGCCTGGGGCCTCTGCTCACCTTAGAGGTCATCGCCCAGAGCTGCAGAGCTATGGCACCCCCAGAGCCCGCCCAAGGGCAATGTAATGGATGGGCACTGCAGAGTAAAGAGTGGAAACAATTCCAACAGATGATGCCACATGGGGACACTGATGAGGCACCTCGGACAGTGTCACAGTAAATACCACAACTGGAGAAGCGCAGCGCTTCACCTGCAGTGAGCAAAGACACCCTTTGATCGGCCACTGGCATAAAAGCAGCAGAGCCCAGATTTACAGTTGAGAAAAGAAATGGGACCATGAATCCTCAAAAAAACCCAGAAGGAGCAGGCAGGTAGCATTGGTGCCAAGCAGGAGCTGAGCAGTCTGGGCAGGACGCAGCTTTGCCATCCCTCCGTAACGAAGCACAGCAATTACAGCCCTGCTTGGCTGCTGCTCCCCAGTGCCCCTTTGATTCCCAGCCCGGGGCGCAGGGACAGCCTGCAGCAGGTGTCCTGCCTGCCACGCGGGTCAGCAGAGGGCTCTGATCTCCAAATGACCCTTCCCGCAGTGAATACGTCCCCGCGCCCAAACAGCTTGCAGATGAAGGAGCAACAGACTGGAGATGATTTATTCAGGAATTAAAGGTTCAGTACCCCTTTTAAAGGCTGAGCCTCGCCGCTGTCAGCCTTCATTGCACACAATTAAAGGGGTTAGCTGCCCGGCCCCGCTGCAGCCCTCCTCCCTTGCAGGGGAATGAAATATAACAAAACCAACCCCTCCACGCGCCCCACTTTGGGGCACGACTGAAGGATCTGCAAACTCACTAACGGCACAAAATGATGCTCTCGCTCAGTTTCCTGCCAAGGATGGGGGAGCACAGAGCTCAGGTGTGGGCTTTCCCCCATCTCATATGGTGTTATCCCAGCGCCGAGCTCAATGCAGCACCAATGCCCTCGGGTGCTCAGCACCAGCCCCAAGCGTGGCCACATGCAAGCTCACACCAGGCTGAGAACAGCCTTGTGGGAAGAGATGGGGTAAAACAGAGCACTGCCTGCATTATGTTTTTCCCTTCAGAGTTCTGAGAGTTGACCCAAGTGGGGAAGCACCGCTCTTGGGCACAAGCAGCAGGAGTTCAATGAAAAGCTTCCTTCCTTTGATAAGGAAGAAATCTGCTGCCTGCGGCGGAGCTGGTAATCTTTGCACAGCAGTAAATCTTGCTGCCACCACAGCAGAGGGTAATCCAGCAGATTGCTGCACCTTTCAGCAGAATCAGCTGCTTAAAAGTGATTTCTCCAAACCATGCATCTCATCTTTTGTGGCCACCGAGGACGCCTGACATTTACGACTGCAAATAAAAGAAATACACCTACAGTATTTTTGACTGAACCCCCTCCTGCAGCACTGAGCTGACCCTTCTTGGCTTCTTACGTAGACTGAGAAGAGCACGGGAAGTAAATTAGAAAACCCAAATCTCGTTTAGCTGAGCCTTAAGGTTGCAGGGCTCCCGTCTCCCACACGAAGCCTGCTCGTGCTCCGGCTCCTGCCAGGAAATCTCCAGCAGAAATGGGAATTTCTGCCAAAACGGGGCTCCTGAGCAGGTGAAAGGAAGCATGCACCGAGCCCCACTGAGCTGCTGCGAGGGCCAAACCCTCAAAATCCATCCCACTGCAGTGCAGGGACATGGTCCCACTACTGCCACAGGTGTGGGAGTGCGGGAGGGAGGAAGAAAGGAGGAATTTACATGTGTGTGCCAGAGGGAGACCCTCGAGTGGCCGCTGTGCCGCCAGCTGCTTGGTTTGATCCATATGTGCTGACGAGGCACTGGGACATCTTCCCCAGAGCTGTGAATCAATGAGCTTCGCCTTCACGTTTATTTGATCTCAGCATGGGGCTGCCCAGCGCCCTGCAGGCTCAGGTGGGCACTGGGAAGGATGGGTAGAAGTTGATTCTAAGGGCAGTGAGGAATGGCACAGGGTGCCCAGAGAGGTGGTGGTGCCCCATCCCTGCACACACCCACAGTCAGGCTGGACGGGGCTCTGAGCTCTGATGGAGCTGTGGGTGTCTCTGCTCAGTGCAGGGAGTGGGACCAGACAGCATTCAGAGGTCCCTTCCAACTCCAACTGCTCTGTGGTTCTCTGAAATCACCAAATCGATGTTAGAATGAACGCATTTCAGAGTGACTGTGTGACCTTGTGGTCTGATACAGACAGAAACAGCCGCGGTACCCCTGTTATCTGCCCCTGCTATCCACCCCTGCTACCTGCATCCCCTTTATCTGTATCCCCCCTTATCTGCATCCCCCTTATCAGGGAGCAGCGAGGCGGTGCGGTCGGATGTTTTCCTCAGACTGAAACCACTCTGTGAAACATGAGTGGGGTCCAGAGGTGGGATAGCTAATCTGGTGCAGAAAATCTGTCAGATTTGGCTGAGGGACAAAGCTGCCTTTATTTAGTTTATAACTCAAAGGGTGGAGTGGGGAAGGCAAAAGAAAAACCCAAAAAAGACCAAAAAAAAAAAGGAAGACAAAACAAGACCAGCACTGCTCAAAGCTACAAGTTCAAGCTAACCACGAGCCCTTCTGAAATGCATCCAGAACTGTCTCCTTTCTACCTAAGAAAGCATCCATCAGTCCTCACCCATGGACTGCAGCCAGACCTGAGAGCTGCAGCGGAGCCTTTGGGATCCATCGCAAAATTTCCCCATGACAGCTTCCAGCTCTCTTGGCCAGAGCCACAAAGGTATTCGGGAAGGTGATGTTCATTGACAGTGCACCCAAATCCATCTCCTCATCCCATCTGCAGCCCCAGCTTGTCAGTGAGCATCCCCGCACATGGGGACTGCGTGCCCCGAAACCATCTGCCACCAAACCCCATCTCTGCTGCAGGGACAGGGATGTGAGGGACAGGGATGTATAGGGACTGGGAGTTATGAGGGAGAGGGGTGTATAGGAACAGGGATGCAGAGGACAGCAGCCCCATGCCTGCAGGCCCCAGCAATGCCAACACCTCCAGTAATCAATCACCTGTCAGCTGCATCCTCTCCGTTTATTACAAGGGCATCGGCGCTGCAGGCTGGAGCTTCTGGCCCTGTTTTTGGAATTCAGTAAGGGAAGATCAGAGCTAACCCCTCCCCAAATAGCCACTGTCCCTGCACACAGCCCGACCCCAGCTCTGCAAAGCCCACAACACCTGTGCTGGGCTTCCAACAGCTCAGGCTCTGGAAGCTGCTTCCCTCCCTGCCTCCGTTAGAGACAAAACTCCAGCACGGGCAGCTCGGGGCTGTTCTCAGGCAGCACGCTGTTACGCTGCCACGGAAAAGCTCTTGTTGAGATGGAAAATGTATCCGATTTTCCAACAAAAAAAAAAAAAGAAAAACCCCATCTGTGTCAAATTTGTATTACAGCCTGGGGGAAGATGGGAAACAAATTTAGCTCTTTTTTACTATCAGAAAAAGCCCCATTTCCTGGCATGGAGCGTAGGCAAGCTTCGCTCCTGAGTGCAGCAGTGATGCAGGGATGGCTCTGTGCCCCCCGTACCCACAGCACCCCATAGCACCCTGCAGCAACAGCATCCTGCTCAGCATCTGGGGGGTGATCTCACCAATCTCCCCTCTGTGCTTACAACCACTTCCTCCATGGAGAAGCCTCAGAGACCCTGACAGAGCCCGGGGTGGCTGCAGAGGACACCCTCTCACCTGGCACTCAGCCCCAGCTGCTCCCCAGCTGCAGGAAATCCCCCGTCAAGCAGCAGGACGTGGGCAGAGCACGCGCTTTGCTGCCAAGAGCTGTTTCTCTCTCTCTAAAGGGACCATAATGATTTTGATCGGAGATAAGAGGGTTCTCATCCAGCTCTGCACCCCCAAGCCTGGACCACCTGCAGCCCCAGGGGCTGCCCCCAGGCTGAGATGTGGGGGCTCCATCAGCCCCACACCAGCAGCCCCACATCCTCCCATCACTGGGAACCACTGGGAACTCTCATACAAAGCATTTCGGCACTGGAAAAGCATCAGTTTGTGGCTACCAGAGCTGTTTGTGGGAAAGGACTGGATTTTTATTATTTTTAGCCCGGCTTCCTAAGGAAATGTGGCTTAAGCAATCACACGGTCTGTCTGCCTGCCCGCCCGTCTGTCTGCTGGGCTTCCCCCAGAATCCTCTGATCCCACCGCCCCATTCCAGCCAGATTGAATGGAGGACAAGGATCAGACCCAGGAAGTTTGCACATCTCCATGGCAAGCAGGGATGGAGAAGGACAGCCTCACCCCTGGGCACAGCATAAAGAAAGGCATTTCTTCCCAACCCAGAAAGCTTTGGGAAGAGAGAAGCTCCAGTCCAGCAGGAATCCCAAGGCTGCATTCTTTGCTCCCATGTTATGATGCGCCATCGTGCACACCCAAGACAGCCTTAAGCCTTTACCTCCACACAGCTCTCAGGCACTCTCCCCCATGCCTGTAGCAATGCATGGGGTTATTGTGACCAAAGCACAGGACCTGGCAATTGGCTTTGCTGAAGCTCATCTCATTGGCCTCAGCCCACTGATCCTATCCAGATCCATCTGCGGGGCCTCTCCACCCTCAGGCAGATCAACACTTCCCCCCAGCTTGGTGTCATCTGCACACTTACTGAGAGTGCACTCAGTCCCCTCATCCAGATCATCAGTACAGATATTCCACAGGGCCAGCTCCGGTACTGACCCCTGAGCCACTGCCATACCCAGGTGGTGGCGGGTGGGAGCCTGCAGCGAGATGAACAGCTCCATCCCTTCATCTGTGTGCAATGCAGAGCCTGAGGCCGCATAGAACCAAGGCCACGTGGAGCTGAAGCCTCACAAGGTCGCAGGGAGAGAGGGATGGACAGAGGGACACGAGCAGGAGGATGCTGCTGGAGGACTGGGGCAGCACCCTATGCACAGAGCCGGGGTTGGGTGACCGGCACTGGGAGATGCCCTGTGATGTCCCCAAGGCAGGGCATGGCCCTACCAGAACCCATCCTGAACTGAGCGCTGGCTAAAAGAAACAAAAACCCGAAGAGTCAGCTTACAGCGGATGGATTTTCCCTGTGTGTCAGGAGCTCCAAAGGAAAACAAAACAAGACAAAACCTTCTTTAGGCATTTCAGCGTGGCTTTTCCCAGTCTGCATGGAAATTTAGATCGGGGAACGCGTTGGGTAAAACGCTCAATTCCCCACAGCCCGGAGAGCCCTCATCAAAAATCCATTTGAAGTGTTACTCTCAAATCCCTCATGGCAATGGGATATTTTAAGGTCAGTTAAACTTATTATTCACTCAAGATTTTCTTTCAGGTCCCTGCATATTTTAAACAGATTTTCCCCCCATCTCCAGTCCAACCGTGTTACAAAAAACCCCCTTTCCTTTCTTTTCAAGAGGAAAAAAAAAAAAAAAAAAGTTGTCAAAAGAAAAAGATACTAATCAGAAACAGCTTCCGAAGCCCTACAGCCCGTTTGTAAGCAGCACCAAAAAGCACCGCCGCCCTCTCCACATCCCCAAATCCCCCGACTGCAAAACGCTGAACGGAGCCGTGCTTGGAGGAAAAGCGTCAACTCACATTGGTTCGTTTTCATTGAAGCCGAGTTGATACGCAGTTTATTTTCCTCCCTCCCACCGTGTGAGGAAGAGAAGTGATCCCAAACCCTGCGTTATTTTTTTAACACGTGGTGTTCCCAGTTTTTGGAATGGTGGTTTTACTCCTGCACGCCTTTATCCCCATGGGATGCTATGAGTTTATTGATCCCCCAAAGAACCCCGTTTTTCCCACCTGCAGTGGGAGCAGCACAGTGCTGTTCCAGGGGCTGAAATCAGTCCTCCTGGCACAAAGTGAGCACAGCACTATGAGGAGGAACTCATGGGGATACATTGGGTCCCCTCCTGCCCCCAGCACCGCTCCCATCCCTGCACAGCTCCTCATCTCTGCTCCTGGCCTCAACGCTGCATGCTCAGCATTTCCCATCTTATTATGGCACCTCATGGTCTCAGAATCACAGAATCCTTAGAGTTGGAAGGGAAACCTCACAGTCCTGGTTCTCTGAAGGTCACAAGCAATATGAAGAGCTCCGCGTGAAGCCAGAAGTAATGCAGCCAACACAGGAGGCAAATTGAGCCGAGAGGAAAAGATCGCAAGTGCCCGTAATCTTGCTCCAGAGAGCAAGGAGTTCAGGAATTATTAAATGGTTCTTCTCATTCCCAGCCATCTGGCCTGCATTTCTCCATTTATTCAATCAGACATGTGTTGCTTTTATCCCCACAGCCGCCAGCTCTCCCCTGCTCTCTGCAAACACATTGCATCCTCCGCTCTGCCCCGCTGCAGCTTGGTGAGTCCCGCACAGCGCGGACTCCCAACAAGTGAACGTGCCCATTGCAGCCACTTCCCCCAATGGATTTCTCCCCTTTGTACCTAAAAATCATCGTTTGCGCAAAACAAGGCAGCCGTGGTGGGCTCAGGTGCCATTTTGGGTTGGGAACCCCATTGATGGAAAGGAGCATCATCCTGACACCAGCAGTACTGCTGGTCTGTGCCAGCTGGGCCTGGGAGCAGAGATCTCCCAGTGGGAAGGTACGGGACCAAAGTCTGTGAAGAAAGCTCCCATGATGTTCTCTTTCAGGTGACCCCAGCACACCTGTGCCAAAGCGAGGATGCCCAGCAGCACAGCCTCCCACCACCAGAGCCAGGAGCACAGCACTGCACCTCCACAGCCTTCAGAGGGCAATAGCAGACCCAGCAGCCTGCCCAGGGCAGCAGAGCCATGCAGGCTGCTGGGAGCCTCAATCACCGCTGTTCCGTCTCCAGCAAAAAGATCACAGAACAACTGGGTTGGAAGGGCCCCCCCCTCCGACCCCCCTCTTGCTGTGGGCTGGGTGCCCCCACCAGCACATCCTCAGGGGACACCCCACACCACTCTGGCTGCACATTCCCCTTCCACGAGGCTCCTCCAGAGACCGCCCTTCAGCAGGAACTGCGCTCCTCGAGTCCCCAGCAGGGCCAGGAGCCAATTACGTTTAATTACACACTGTCCAGAGCCTTGGGTATCAGGCCAAGCGTTACCAGATGTGCGGGGATCTCTGTCAAAGCCATCTGCAGGCTTAAACGCCTGTTGGGATATTTAATATGTTGGTATCTGGGGTGTGAGGGTCAGCGCCGAGGGTTTCCATGCAGATGTTGCACTTCTTTTCTCCTCTTCCCATCACCTTTTAATAACACCATAAATCATCAGGCACTTCTCAGGTGACCACGCGTTGCTCATTCGTGCACGTGAGCGAGCTTATCTGGACCCTCCGCTGCCATACAGAGCTGCTGGGAGCCGGCTCCAGCCACGGGGTGTGCGCGCCCCACCTCTCCTCCGAGCCATCTCCTGGCATATGTGCTTCAGATGCAGTGTGGCAGTGCGAGGAAGAGACACGTAACTGATACGGGGAGATGAAAAAAGGTCGGATGGGTCTGTTCCTAATGTGAGCCGCAGTGCTCGCAGCCCTTTGATTGCTGCAGAAATAAAAGATGGAAACTCACTGGAGGCAAAGGAATTAATTAACGGGAGAATAAAGGAGCATCGGTCTGTTGGAGTCCTGGCATCAATTCCCAGACTGGTTTTGAAGTGGCAACAGTTTTCCTTGGTCTTTAAAGTTGTTCTGCTCCGTCCCTCACAGCGCTTTGGGGAACACAGCACGTGAGACCCTCAGCCTTAAGGTCCTCCCCAGACCCCGCAGAAAAGGAGAGAGCGTGCAAGCGTGCACCTCTGCCCTGGTCCAGTCCATGAATACATCAGGCTCTCACAGTTTGAAGCAGAGGAATATTAATGTTTAGTACAGATAGGATCAGACCCAACAAAGCTGTCTTTCTCTCTGCCTCATAACTGGGCCGATGGGAACAGGGCAGCCCCGACAAAGCCACATCCCACAGTCCTCCATCCAACATCCAGCACGCACAACCAGATCCGAGCTTCCAAAATCCCGCTGATGCAGACTGCTGCTTCACAAGCCTCTCTCCATACAGCCCCTCCATAAAACAAGGCTGAACCCCATCTGCAGACCCCAGCCCAGAACACCCACCCAGCCATTGGTGCCGGCTGCCCTGCACCATGCACATCCGCTTCCCAGCGGGTGCAGGTTGTCATGCTGGGGCTGTGACACCACAGGGGGGGACATCCAGCCCCCTCTCTGCCCCAAACAGGCTTTCACAGAGACAGAAAATCCCTTCCCTCAACAAAACCTCAACTCCAAGCTCCAAATACTTGGCAGCGGCCCCTTGACATTTTTCCTCGTGGCTTAAGAACATGACTTTCTGCACTATAAAAGCAGCCCGTGCTCTTGGTGAGGAATTACTGTCCCCCACTCCCAGTTGCTGCCAATCATGCAGCATCCCCACGGAGCTGTCACTTGAGGGGTGGCACTGGTAGCACCCAACTGCACTCCGGGTCACATTGGTGCACAAAGCAGCAAGAAGGGGCACCTGGCAGCACAGTAGCAGCACAGCAGCAGCACCGCCCTTGGTTAGAGCAGGGAAAGGGGACTGTCCCAGCTCCCAGCCGGCCACCACCTCACTGGGCTGCAGTTTGCTTTAGGGGCGGCATTGGACCTGCATCAAGAGCAGCAGGTCCTGCTCCCCCAGGCCTGGGCTGTGGGATGCCAGCAGCTCTGGAGCAGCTGGGAGGTGTGCTGCCCCAGCACCACACACACACAGGCAGAAGGAAGAGCCAAGCTCCAGCCCTGGGGACGGGACTCGTCACATTCCCTGTGTGCTCCCATCCATCAGCACCCGCTGCCTCCTGCGCAGCACCCGCTGCCAATTCAGCAGCTGGAACAGCCCGAAGGGTACGAGATCCCAAATTCTCCAACACGATCCCTCCTGGGCAGCCCTAAGTGTGCAGCGGTGTCAGTGCAGGCACACAGCCACACGCTGCTCAGGGGCCGAGCCATAAATCAGCGGTAGAGCAGTCAGTCCTTCCCCAGCAAGGACGCTCAGCAAGGTCACGTCCCCGTGCTCCCCAGCCTAACGAGCAGAGATTACTAATAAGACCTCACTGACAAGCGACTGTATTAATGTAATTCTCTGCTGCTTGTAATCAATGCGTGTGTTAAAACTTACAGCTCTTCTGACGGCCAACATCCCTTGTGCTGCAGCGCTATGGGAGCAGCACAGTTTGCTCCCTGTTGGGCCCTTCCTGGGCCACGATGCTTCGTGCAGAGCACGCTGTGATGGCAAAATCCCTCCACGAAGAGCCCAGCAGCAGGAGTTTTGTGCAATTGCTCACGAGAAGCCAACTGCAAACATTTTGCTCTGCATTTCAAGCGCAGTGTTGGTCAGAGCATGTGGTGCACTGCTGCTTTGGGCAATCTGTAGCACCCAGACATACCGGAGCAGCGATGAATGCGCTTTGTGGCTCTGCAGCATCTCAAAGGTGGCAGAGCCCAGATTTCCTGCACAGCCATTACTCTGCAAACAGCACTCTGCGGGCTCAGACACGCACAGCCTGTGTGCACGCTCAGACTGGG
Organism: Bambusicola thoracicus; assembly: GCA_002909625.1. Taxonomy (NCBI): domain Eukaryota; kingdom Metazoa; phylum Chordata; class Aves; order Galliformes; family Phasianidae; genus Bambusicola; species Bambusicola thoracicus. The sequence goes on from PPHD01016128.1 coordinate 13,467, forward strand.
CACGCTGCCTGTGCCCCAGTGACAGCAGTGGCCCTGATTGACTGCAATATTCACCATTTGCATTTCAAACAACTCTTCAGATCAAGAGCGACTCACTTAAGAGATGCATGAATAATTCTGAAGACACTTAGAGCCCTGTGATCTGCGAGCTGTCTCCACCAGCAGGGAGAAAGAGGCCAAATTAAATCAGCTGCCGTGATTTTTTTTTTTTGTGAGGACGGTCCTGGGTAAAATGGGAGCAACTGCTCACAGGACCAACACAGCACGGTTAGGTTGGAAGGGCCCTTTAAGCCCTTCTGGTTCCAACCTCTGCTGCGGGCTGGCTGCCCCCCACCAGCTCAGGCTGCCCAGGCTCCCCATCCTTGGCACTGGACACCGTACCCCACACGGCCCCGCTGCCCCATCCAGCCCCCATCCCCACCCAGCCCTCACTGTAGGATCGGGAGCAGCAGCATCCGCAGCAGCTTTGTAAGCAGGCGGATTTCCAAAGCCCTTTGAAAAGCCATTTGGAGCTAAGTCCTGGTATTAGAGCTGGCCTTTCATTAGGCAGGTTTTCAATCTCGACCAGAGCCCGTGTCACTGGAAAGTTTTTTAAAAGGTCAGGAAGAAGCTTTTAAGCATATTTGCCAATTAACCATTGTAACTCCCTCCTCGACCCAATGCGAGCTGCCCACTTCCATCTCCGGGGACGGTAATTACTGTTTTATAAATAAGCTTTGAACACCTCTAAGTAATGGTCTCTCCTTGCATGAAAGCACCCTGAACCCATTGGCCTTTTCCACCTTCTGCTACTATCTGCATCTGAAAATAACCCCAGGCCAAGAAAAGGACAGAATGCCTTTAAGAAGCACCCGCGGTGCTGAGCTGGTCTCAGCACAACACAAGGTATAAGGTACTTGATGCTGAACTCTTATTCGGCACCCGGACACCTGTTCCCATTCATTGCCTTTATCAGTGCCAGGGGAGGTTCAGGTTGAATAGTAGGAATGATTTCTTCTCTGAAAGAGCAGCCGGGCGCTGGAACTGCTGCCCATGGAGGTGGTGGGGTCACCATTCCTGGAGGTGTTTGAGACCTGGCACTGAGGGATGTGGTTGGTGGGCACGGTGGGATGGAGTGCGGATCTGAGAGGGCTTTTCCAGCCTAAATGGTTCTGTGATTCTGTATTCCTACGCCTGAGTTTCCAGCCCCGGAGGCTGCAAAAAGGGAACCAGGGAGCACAAGAAGGGCGTGAATGGAGCACTTTCAATGGTATCAATTCATACAATACTAATTTTTAAAGCAGCTCCAGGCTTTCTAGGTGCACCGCATATTTATTCAAGCAGTCTGGGACAGCAGCACCGACATACTTTAAACCCTTTAGAAACTCCAGTTACTTCTGCACACCCCGCTGCACAGCGGGTAGATAACACCACCATTTACCGAACAGAGACAGCGACAGAGAAAGAATTCCTCCATTGGGAGGAGCGGGGCCCGTTCTGCTCCACGGCTCACAGCCTCCATCCGAACACCACAGCCAATACCAGCACAGCTCCAGCACTGCCCCCGATCCGATCCGTGCTGCACCACAGGGATGTAGCAGCAGCCGTAGCACCGGGATGTGCAAAGGGTCAGAACAGCACTTGTGGGGCTTCAGCGGGCGCTGGGGGGAGCAGGGATGGGGACAGAGCGGCCAGCACAGGGCAGGTCCCCGGTGGAAGCTGCCTCCCAGCAGCTCGAAGTGTCTTCGAATGTTAATTCCTCCTCGTAGCCAGAAAAACTATTTTTAATCCCACGTGAAAGCAGTCTGCAGCAGCCCCAGCTCTGTATCATGAGGAGTGCACAGACACCCCCTGAGCACAGAGCTGCAGCTGAAACATTGCCCCAACAGCTAATGCACGAAAGGGACATCGGGCCCCTTTGCACGCAGACACATTTCTCTGTCTACTATCACATTTAGAGTAGCACCCATACAATAAAACACTCAAATACTGTTAGAAGGACAGATGCTTTTTCCTCAGTTTTTCCACGTTTTTCCTCTGTGCTTTTAAACACACGGGGGAAGGTGATGCAGAAAGACTCTGTGCTGGTCATGAAAGCTACAAACGGAAATGAGAGATCACCGAATCAGAGCAGCAAACCCAAGGAGAGCTGAGATGCACAGAGGGAAACAAGGGCGGCTCTGAGCACGGAAACGCCGCCTGGCACAGGGCAGATCGGCCGTGTCACTGAGCAGCTGTAACGTCCCCAAACCACTCTGTGCATTGCTACCCAACT
>PPHD01016129.1:0-15720 GCA_002909625.1 Bambusicola thoracicus
GTTGTGTCTGGCAGCTCCCAGGGATTAATTGCATGCTGTCAGAAAGGCAGCTCTGGCAAATCCAGCCCCAGCTTGCTAATAGCGGGATTACTATTTAACAGTTCAAGTCTGCGTGTGGCTGCTTTTTATTCGACTCTGCTTAGTGGGTTTAAAGAGGTTTTCAGAGAACTGAGCAGTTGAAGCAGAAGTCACTGCACATTCAATGGGGAGTCCATTAGCTGTGGTTGGTGCCACCCGCCTGCTGGCTCCCAGCTCACTGATGAGCAGCTCCCTGCTCTTTTACTGGAGAGAATGGGCTCGTGGGGGCATGACTGCAGCCCTTGGGGTCCTACTGAGCTGTGCAGGCTCCCAGGGAAGGTGGCAGGAAGGGGCTGCACTGCCCCGATACGTCCCACTGCCATCTCACTACTCTGTTCAAAAAGCCACTGATGTAATCTGGGTTCTGTGTGGGCTTTTGTAGACCTCCCTGCTTTAGTGGAAATGATCTACTTCCAGGGCAAACTTACCTGCGAGAAATCCATCACCACTTATTCTTGTTCCAGCTCTGTTTATCATTTCTGGCTACTGCTATTTATCCCTTGATATAAATGTATATTCCACACAAGGTCTTGCAAAATAGAATGAATACTATTCTGTCTCTTTACAATGTCTTTGTGATTTAATTCTGGGCTTTTTTTTCAGCTGCTTTCTGTTGGTGACTCATCATTGTTCCAGCCCAGCTGGCATAACTGGGTTCTTAGTTGTTTCTGATTGCTGAGGCTTTATAGGAAACGTTTTGTTACAGGCAGGCAAGTGGAGGGCCCCTCTGTTTATTACTATTGAAATCATCCCATTTTTATCACTTGAATCTTCAAGGTCATCCAGTTCTCACATGAAATACCTTTCCTTCTGCCCTCCACCGGTAGTATAATGCTGTTTCATAATCTCTGCATTTCATCAGTACTTCTCATGCTGCAGCTGTTAATGAGGACGCTGAGGCTGGAGGATCCCAGGCTTCCTCCTTGGGGAACAACTCAGTGCTGCCCTTCCACCACCTCCCCTTTCCCATTGACTCGTCTAGGCTTCCTCCACATGCTGTCCCCTGAGCTCCTCACTTCACATGGTTCATCAAGCTGCTCTTCTGGGAAATAAAAACCTTAATCACAGATACAGTGTTTTTGTATTTCAAATAAATTTAACCTGTGGTCACTTGAGCTAAAATTATTTCCTGACTATTAGACAAGAAAACTAAATTGAAAACACTGTTCTTTCTTTTCGGCCTGGTTACCTGTGGAGCGCTGAGCTGCCAGAGGCCCCTCCCGTGTCAGGCAGCCCAGCGGGCTCTGAGCTGCACTCCCATGGCTCTGGGGATGGGATACGGCTGCTCAGGCAAGAAGCCTCATGCCCAAGTGCCATGTATTCTGTCTAGTGCTTTGTATTTTACACTCCGGGTGGTGCCCAGCCACCAACACAGACGTGGGGTATCCCCCAGCCATGTGGATTGGGAAGATTTCTTTTTTTGGAATCCGTTCTTCTCCCCAGTTTGAATCAAACTGCTATTTGTCCCATTTCCTCCAGCTCTCATAGCAAATGCAGCCTGTCTGCCGGGAAGTTTATGCCTTTAGTTTTGCCACTTACCAACACTGGAACTTAGGTTTATGTGTTTTGCTCTTCTGGGCCCAGTTTTCTGCATATTTCATCACTTCCAGTGACTGCTGCATCACACTCACTTTGGCCAGGTTTCAACCATCTCAGCAGGCCAAACCTTCAACTGGTGTTAGGGATTTCTTGACTTTAACAGCTGACCCTACCGGCAGTTGAGGCTTCAGCTTTCGAGGAAAAATTGGGCCAGTAATGATGTATCTTGTACTTCAAATTTTTTTTCCAACAAGTGAATGAACACTCATAATGCAAGGTTGTGTTTTATTAAGTAACTGTTGCAAGGCGCAGTGGTATTTGCAGCCTACTGTGAGTATTTAGAAATCCAAAGTATATAATAAGAACCTATAACTCAAACATAATAGCCCCAAACACTGTAAGAAGTTATGCACCATTTCATAATTTATTATAATACAAACAAGCCCATCAAACACAATATGTCTACTTATGAAAATATCAATATTCACAATTTAAATAGGTGATAAGTCTCATAATTTTATATATCAGTAACTCATCTAAAAAGTATTTTGTTCCTGTCTGTGGTCTTGAAGGAAATATACCTACATGTAATTGTAAAACTGTCCATTCACAGTTTATTTTTTATAGATGTCGATACTTGAAATATAAATTGAGTACAAAGGACCACCTCCAGAACAAAGATGATTTTGCCTCCAGGATGCTTTTTCCCTAAATAATGAAACTTTATGTGCTCAGTTAAGTTTTTAATTATTGTGGAATTAGGAGGTATGAATAACACAGCAAGACATTGGCTAGTTAGCAACAGTCATTGCAAGATGCTCCACAAAACCAAAAAATAAGGCAAGTATTATCAACATTATTAGCAGCTCTCATACGCAGACCAAAAAAAGTCAAGGCTTTATTATCCAAACCAGACTCTAACAAGGCTTCAAACATCTGTTAACAACATACGGCTTGATCCAAAGCCCTCCTAAATTGATGGGGATTGGAGAAACCAACCACAAAAGCCACATACAATTTTCACTTTGACTTCAAGGGGCTTTGGAAGTAAGCTCTTAGAGCCCTAAATTATCAGAAATGAAACAACCACTGTACATGAAAATTGCACCATGTCATTTCTGAAGTGATACGGGAACAGGTTAGGAGTTGTTTTTGAAATGGAGTTACAACCATTTAATGAGTTGTTTTTAGTTGGAAATAAATATCGATGCAAAAAAATAATAATAAAAATTATTTTTAAATATGGCAACTTACAAAAATACTTCGTTAGGACAGGAGAAAGTCCCTGTCAGATGACACTGCCAGTTCGCAGGAAAACCATTATGTTACAAAAACTGGTAAATGACACCATGTGTATGGCAGCATATGCCATGCACCTAATTGAGGTTTTTTTTTTAATAAATAAAAGCCCTAAACATTCACTATTTTCTGTAAGGTTACTGTTATACTAAGCAGAATAGTGAATATCTCGTATAAATATTTTTTCAATAGATACATTCTCGAAAATGAATTACTTATCTATATAGATATTGCACTTCATTCACATGTAACTCAGACTAGCATTCCTCATAACAAATTTAGCATAAAAATAAGTTATAAATACAGTGTTTTCTCCAAAATGAGACATACAGTACCTTTTTCATAGGTAACTTTGGTTACTATCAACAGACACATAAAGAACAGAGAGGGATTTCTGAGTAAGGTAGAAGGCATGACCACAAGACTACTCATGTAAAACACTAGTAAAGGGAGGAGTAATTTTTACCTTGCTGTGATAAATACAGCAAGGCTGAGCATCCCTTTTATGCTTTATTATTGCAAGTAAGTGTGGTATTTTGTTGAGATTACAGGGACAAACAGGCCGGACGATGAGGGGGCTCTTCACTTCCCTTTGAATCTGCAGAGATTTGGGCTTGCAGCATTCCTTTGGCAAGGGACAGCTTTCGCTCTGCCAGCCGTGCCCCCTTCCTTGCCATACCAGCATGGTCCTTGGGGTGCCGCAGCACCTGACAGAGCAGCACTGAGCATCTCACCCAGCCCGATGGCTCTGCTGATGGGGAGGAGCGGGCAGCACCTGCTCACCAAGGCGCTGGGTCCATCCCACCTGAGTAGTCCTGATCTTTCCTGAGAAAGCCCTTCTGCACCTCAGCCAGCCATTGCATGCGGCCCCACTCTTCATGGTTTGTGCCTTCTGCTGCCATTTCCTCCCAAGGTGTGCTCGGGTTTGGGATAGGTTTTGGTCTTGCAGGATGCCAGCAGGAGTAGGTATGTAATTGCATGGCAGAAGGAAACCAGGCTGTTGTCCTCAGCAGGACTTCTGCAGACTTGGTATTTTTTAGGATGTGTTCGTGCACCAAATCTGAGCCATCCACAGGTTTTAGAGGGATGCTTTCAACCCTCAGATCCCACTGAAGCAGAACAGACTGGATCCTTTTTTGGGGACCTCACTGTAGTAGTCCCAGATGCACCATGAGCTACTCACTGGTAATGAAGATGGGCACAGACGCAAACACACTGCTAGCACCGGGGCTGTGTTTTGTTTGCAGTTACTGAGAGGCTGCTGTGTTCACTGACCAAATTGTGCTTGTGTTCACCATGCAAGGAAGTCTGCTCACACATCTAGTAAGGCTGTATTAAACACCCAATATCTTAAGTAAAAATGCTGGGGTACAAGATTATGAGAGACCATATACCAAGATCTGAAAATGAGACAAAGTAAAAGAAATGCAGTTTAAGTCTTTCCGCAAATCTCTTCCCATTTCCTACACTCAGCATTGCTGTGAAGCTTTTTCTGAGTGTAAAGAAAGAGAAGTTAAGCTACTTTAAATAAGGTAAATATTTGAAACTAATCTATGTTTTCACTGCCGTAGGGTATTTAATGGATTTATTGGATTTCTCTCACAAATAGTCTTTTAACAATTGAATGGCAAATCTGCAATAGGAATAGCATAATCTGTCAGGAGAAAATCTCAGGTTAAGGTTTTATATATATAATCCCTCAAGGCCTGAACATGGGGAATAACTGAGAATCTTCACTGGTTAACGAGGAAACTGAGGGCTGTAATCACTTCAAAACATGCAGGACCAGCTTCACTGGGAGCTCTGCATCAGGCAGGATTTGGCCTCATGCTTGAGAGTCTTCAAATACCGTAATTGAAATAGCGGGGAAAATACTCTGCCTTTGTTCTTGGCTCTAGAAACCTCCCTCCATCAAGCTTCCCTCTCTTGGTCACATCTTAAATAACTTAAAACGTATGAACATTGGCAGCCTGCAGGACTGCTTTCCACGCCAAGGCTGTAACAGGTCAAGTATCAGTCCTCGAGCCCTGCTCAGATGAGCCAAAAGGGGCTTGTCATAGTTCGTACCTCACGGACTGCCTCCTGCCAAAAGGTACTGACAGCAAATCTGTGTGGCGGTATTTCACGTCAGAGCGAACACATCTGTTTTGGCAAGGGCATATAACGGAAATGCCACCTTCCACAGCACGTAAAAGCATCGATTTGCTCTTTTGACGGTGAACTACATGGTCAAATAAGACTTTGTTGTTTCTGAAAAGTAATTAACTATTGGGGCGTCCCCCCTCCAAAGACTTTGGACTGCACTGGTGTTTGGATGCAAAATGTTTGAGCGCAACTGAACACTAAGACTTGAACTCTGAAGCATATTCAAAATGCTGTGTAGGAGACGGAGGCATTTGCCTTCACATTTCTGCTCCTCAAATCAAGTGCTCCTATTCCCTCCTAACAGTCCCATCTGCCCTCAGCCTCACAAGGGAAATGAAATCAGATGACCACTCTTTAAAACAGCCACTTCAGCAGATTACATCCTAAAGATGTAACCACTTGTAAAGAACTTTCACCCACAAACTCCAATTATTGCCCTCTTCATGGTGATATTTTTATAGGTTTTCCATTCTTATCATACTGGTAAACAAGCATTTTGATGCAATGAGAGTTGGCTGGGGAAATCCAAGGACTGCTTGTTATTGAAAAGTTATGGTTTGTATAGAATTGCACAGGTTGCTTCTGACACTTAAAGAAGGCTTTCAGTGTGGCAGCTGCCATTGTGCGAAATCTTTTGCTAATAAAACAGTAGAGGAAGAAATTAATTGCAGTGTTCAGCAATGCTAGCATATTGGCAATGTCCGACACAATATGTACCACCCAGCTGTTGTTTATAGGCGATACGTAGAGGTGATACAGTATCATGATTATTCTTGGTGCCCAGAGAATGGCAAAAATAGAAGTTATAGTAAACAAAATGGCTGTTGTTTTCCCTGTGGAGTACCCTCGCAGTCGGAAATTGCTCTTTCGCCGCAGCTTGTACACAATGATCGAATTAAGGATGAAGAAGATGGAGCAGGGCACTAAGTAAACAGTAAAGCAGTGGATCCAGATCAGGACGTGATGCATTGACGTGCTTATGTAGTCTTCAATCCAGATATTGGGCCACCAGTAGTAGGGAATGCTGGTCAAAAAGCAGGTGATGTAAACACTTACAATGACTTTTCGAGTACGAGCAGGGTAGGAGACTGTATGATACTTGAGTGGATGGCATACAGCTATGTACCTATCGATTGTTAGTGGAACCGTAATCCAGATGGATGTGTGGATGGAAGAAAATTCCAAGACCTCAATTATTTTGTCCAGTACCTGAGGCATCTGTTTATTTAAGATGAAATCTTCCATGAGAAAGTCAACAAAGACAATGAAGAAGAGAACGAGGATGTCAGCAGCAGCTAGAGCTAGAAGATAATTGTAGGAGGACTTCTGCCTGCGAGCCACGAGCTGGGAGAGGATGATGACTGTCAGGATGTTTGCTGTGGAGACAAAAACACATTGTTAGGCCTTTAAGATGTGACATCAGCTTTTCTGAGCACTTATTTGGAGCTGTAGTTCTGTTCAAGCACTTGGCAACACGACCTTTATTAAAACCTGAGAAACCGAAAGGGAGCAGCTGCGGCACTGAGAGGAGCACGTGGCCCTGCTCCCAGTTGCGTGTTACACTGTCATGTGGTGACCCTGCACTCCAGGAAAAGGGACAGAAAGTTGGGCCCTTCAGTCCCTGTGCGGGGTTAGGTAATGTCCAGCAGCCCTCTGCCACCTCCCTGGAGCAGATGTAGAAGGGGAGCTGTGGCTCTGGTGCTGCTCACTGCGTGCCCTACACGCCCCAGAGGAGCATCCCAAGCAGGGGGCTGGGACAGCCAGCCACGCACAGCAGGAATGAGGGCACAGCAAGGCAGTTCTGCTGAGGAGATGGCTGGGGTACAACAGCAGCTCTCCTCCTGCTGCCCTGCCCAGGCTGGCCCTGCAGCAAGGCTGCTCACACATGGAATCCCAATTGAGCAGAGGATTCCCAGGACAGCGCATGTCTCAGCTCCTTCCAAAAGCTGGAGGTGCTCTGCGAGGCCTTGAGATGTTCCCAGCTACGCCCAGAGTCTGACCCACTCTCCTACAAATGGGTTCTGGTAAAATGTCTCTCTCCCCACCACTGAAATAAAGACCCGCCTGCTTAGCCACAGCTGCTCTTCAGAAGTCCTTCTCCAGCTTACAAGGTCTTTTTCCTCTGGAGTGGTACAGCCAAGTCTTTAAGGAAATCCTGCTGCTCAAGTCAGACATGATGGATGTTCTGGCTCAGCACAAATGTAAACATCCCTGAGCGTCCTGAGAATCTTTCTGCTTGCAACTCTCTGGCTGCAACACAGACCCATCACCTAAATAGTGCCTGGAAGTACTGCATGACACTTAAGTAATATTGTGGTGAAGTGCTAGAATATCTTGTCTTTGCTGTTTTCACTGGCTGGTTTGCTTCAGACTTCCAAAGCTGTGATTCAGCTTAAAGATACTCTACTAGCTGATTGAAAAGAGACTGTAAAATAGGTACCTGTATGTAAATGCTCTACAGAGGGCTCAGTCCTACAGCCCCTGGCCCTGCAGAGCTCCCCACAGCAGGAAGGGGCAGGCCTTGCAGTCCTTGAGAGCTTTGCTGGAGCACCAATGTATATAGCCAAACTTTCACTGCTTGCTCACGTTTGCTAGAAATTACTGTATAGTCTTGAATCAAGAAAAAAAAAAAGCTGTAATTCCTCCTAGATGCATGGCTGGAATAAGACAGCCACGACTGCTCCCATCAGAAGTTTAAATCACTAGCCTAGAATACCTGAAGCTGTGCTTAAAAATTAGAGCGCTGCTGGCATACTGTATAACAAACTGCCGAGTGTTTGTATTTGACATTTTTATAAGTGCTCCATAAATCACATCTTCCGTGCATTCAGTGCTTCAAACATTTCTGCCAGTTTTGATGGATTTCCCAAAACAAATCAACAATAACTGTAAAGATTCCTTCACATTAGAGAAAAGGGAAGTTAAAAGCACTAACATAGCGATCTAAGATGTCCTACAACTGAAAACACGCTTTTAAAAACTGTTTTACTCAATTCTAGGCAAAAATTCCTCTTTCATGAAGGTCTTCAAAACTTGCTTTCTGGGGACTGGTTTCTGCTGTCAGGGAAATGAACTGCAGCAGAGCGAATGATCTTGAGTAATAGCCCTTGTAAGTGTCAACTATTTTTGTATTACCCGAATTGATTAATTTTGTATCTTGGAACAAAACTAAAGGGAACATGACAGCCAATGGAATCATTCTCTAGGTTAAATATATATACTTACATAATCTCCCCAACAATATTATCTGCAATCACCTTTGGGGGAATTTGTCTGATTCTGTCCTCTTTTACCAGGAATGCAACCTCACTGCTTTCAGCTCAGAGTGGACATGGAGTGATACACTTAGAACCATGGTGCCATTTTTCACTTTCTTTCTTAAAAAACGCCTCTGTTGTGCCTGCTGATCATCAAATCACAGAACAGCTTAGGTTGGAGGAACCCTTAAAGTTCTTAAAGGAAGTCCTTAAAGGAAGATCTACTTCCACGTATACTCCTGCTCCATCCACTAACTGCCCCAGTCCCCTGAGGACCCTTTCGATAGCCCTCAGGCTTCTCTCAGCGTTTTCATTGCTGCCAGCCTGCAGTGATGAGCCCTAGAGGGTAAAATGTGTGATGTACTGTCAAGGAAATCCTCAAGTCAGAGCATTTACCTTGACAGTGTCAGTCACTGTTGGTTTTGGCGAGCCAGGCTGAATAGCTTGGCTTCACATAGATATGACTCATGGTGTTCACCTCCTCTTTAATCCTTGGATTTGCTTCACTGCAGCAGCAGCAGCTGGAGCTAGCACGCAGCAAGGGGAACAGCTGGGGACTTTGGCCCCTGCAGGTAAATACGGCCGCTTGGGCAGAGAGCTCCTGCAGGGCTGCTGAAGCCATGCCCAGTCCCCCTCCCCTCTGCCCTTTCTGGGAGTCCTGCTTTTGGTCCTACCTCCTCCCTCTTTCCTACAGGAATAGATTTATGAACAGCCCTTTCCTCCATCCCTTCTCCCTTCAGCTTTCGTAGGTTTCCCAGCAATGGCAGTAACAGAGTGTACTAAAATGCAAGTTCAACACCAGCGAGCTTTGCATGGTGAGCTGGATTAGAAAATTGATCTGACAAAGTACATGCAAGCTTTGTCCAATTTTTCTGCAAGGGTTATGGTATCTTGTATTGAAAATGCTTTCCCTGGGATCACATTAGTGCTTTTCTGGCTGGATGATATGAAATATAATAACATCATTGACTTTGTGAAAACAGATATACAGTGGGGTGCAGAAGAAAGCTGCCTGTATCACAGCACCTTAGGTTTGGAAATATTTGTCCTGTGCAGGCTGTATAGGGAAAGCAAAGAGAAGCTATGGAAAAGTCTCAGTCAATCCTTCACCTGTTTCCTCAGTAGTGATAAGATGGTCCTTGGTACATCCTCAAACACTGTTTAATGCTCAGTAAAACAAGAAAGGAGTGGGAATGCTGTTCCGTGTGAACTGTGCCCTTGTTCCTGGTGACTCCTGGATGCCTTCATGGTGCCCTCTGAATTCTCCCGTGGGCAAAGATGACCCGCTGGGGGCAAAAAGGGATGGATAAGCATAAATGACAGAGAACACATTTTAACTGTGTTTACCCTAATTCTCGTCCTAATGTTGTAGTCAGGGGTGAGGGCAATAGGATAATGATGAAAATATAACAATATCTCCTTATTATAACATATATGCTCCTACAGCTGCTGGAAGGGTCAGTGCCCCTAAACTGTCCTGGACAGTTGGTTACTGCAATTCTTGCAGTATTGTTTTCCAGCTACTAAGTAGTTTAGGTCATCTGGATTTCAGAAAGATTGATCACAGTACTGGGAGTTGATTATGAGATGACAGATGGGAATTTATGCCAGGACTGCTTTTTGCAGTGCAGTATTTTGAATTTAAAAATATCTAGTTAAGAACCGAGGCTTGATTAGGGACTGGCTGAAGCCTCAAGAGATGCCACTAGCATCTCTTGAGATGAGAAGCAACTGTCAGAAATGGTGGAGTCTCAGTGCCTTCCCTTCAATCACGAGGATCTATCACCTTTGAAATACAACACTGACACCCAAACACCATCAATCTGCACTGCAGACCCTTGGTTCTCACCTGGGTTTGGGTTTGCTCCCCACACCAACAGCTGCCTTACTGAGTCCTCTGCAGAGCCTGGGCAGCCTTCAGTGCCTCCTCGAAGCTCCGCCTGTGACCTAAAGGCACAACTTTTTCCACAGCTTCTTGTGTTGTGGATTACAGCCATAGCTCAAGTACCGCCTAACCATAGCTTTTGTGGGGAATTCACACAATTCCTTCCATCACCTCTTATCGCCACATGTGAGCTTAAACAGGAGCAATTTTATCTGTCAAAAGAAGAAATAGGCATGTGCCTTGGCTTTGCTTTTTTTATCAAGAGCATTCTGCATGCACGCTGCAGGCTGCACAGCGAAACGGCCCTCACAAGTAGAAATGCTGCTGTGTTGTGAATAAGGCCTGCTGTGTGGTTCAGCAGTTCACTGCCATAAACCACCTAAATGAAGTAGCCATGAGGGTCGGTTACTGAACGTGATAAACATTAGGTCACTGGCTATAATGGACACCTTTTACCCAACGCAGTTGTTGCTAGGATCCCTACGAATCACTGTGCAATGTAAGAAAGTACCGGCCATGCATTAGCCACCTGACTGGCACACAGAGAGACCATTTATGAACACAAAATTCTAAGTTGCTTTGGAAAATCCGTGAGCTACACCTCCTTCACACATTTAGAAATGGTGGGACTTTAGATTTCAGCACATTACAAATATATGCTGTAAAGAGTGACTGTTTTGCTTCGGTTGAAGAGATGGTTTCCTCTGGGCCAGGAGGCAATATTAAAATGTAAACATGCACAGTGCTCGGCAGGCTGACCTGAGCACGGTTACCAACACAGCCATGTGCCAGCGGTTACCAGAGCTGAGAGGCAGACAGCATTCAGCCTTTACTTTGTACAGCAGCTCTCGGGGGACACCGATGACAATGGGAAGAAATCATTTTAAAAGACAAATGCCGCAGCAATGTAAACATCTGTTAACTGGGGCTGTTGGCTGTGGCCAGTCAGGTGTCTTAAAATGAAACCTGCAACTCACCGGTCATTAGAGGAGAAAGGGCGGTTTGGTGTTTTAATCTTGCAGCCAGCATGGGTTGAGCTGAGTTCAACCTCAGCACTTCAGCAGATGGGAACAATCTTTTGAGAAGGGCTCTTGGGAGATCTGTGCTCAGAAAGCCCATGTGCACAGACAGGCTGCAGGGCCGAAGTGAGAGCGCTGGTAGAGTCACCGAGCGCCTGCTCTGCTGCCCAGCACAGCAGAGGATGGAGCAGCAGTCAGGGACGATGCAGCATTGCCTTGTCCTTAGAAGTCACAGGTGAATTAATGCATCGGTGTCACCAGCCCGGCTCTGACAGTGAAATCTGGCTTCCGGGGCCATTTTTCTCCCTGACAGCATTTATTAGCTGAGGCACCTCTGGGGAAGAACACTGAATGGTGCACTCTTCTCAAGGGCTGGCGCTGGCCATAATTGGGTCATCGAGGCCAGAGAAAGATTTTAACCAAGCCAAGAGCACTTCCTCTGCTGTTCAAGGGCACAGACGCTGTAATGGTGCAGAGACGCTGATGGCGAGTGTTCATTCTGAGCCTTGCCAACCACTCAGGCTTGTTAAGTGCAGTAACTTGTTTGGCATTCCTTTTGGCTTTCCTAAAGAGTTGGAGTAGGCTTTTGTTCATAGTATCCATAACATAGAACACTGCCTGCAATATGAAAACTGCCAGAAGGAAGAGTGGAATAAGCCTCCATGGAGGCCCAGCAGACACGTTCTGTCAGAGATCTGTCTGTCCTCTTGCTTGTCCTCACCCCTTCATCGATCTGAGGGGGTCTGCACCTAATTCACTGCCTTGGGGCCAGAACATGACTTCCATGTCTTGGTCTTTCTCTCCAATCTCCAGAACAGCACCATTAGCCACTCCCAGGCAGGGACAATCTCTCACTGCCAGTTCCATGGACTACCTCTTCCCCTTTCCCTGTATCTGCTGCTGACCCCAGTGACACAGCGACACTGTTCCAGAAAAGGCACTAAAGATGGGTCTGATAACGTGGTTGTTTTCAGAGCTGTAATGCTAAGTCTAAAACACCTCACTGACACACCACAGAGCATATATATATTTTTTTTCTTTCAGAGAACTAGCTTTTCACTTATTCCAAAAGCAGAGACCTAAATGCAAATACAAGAGCTGCTCTGAAAGTAATGCCTCCTAATTCATTAAGTTGGCCCACAGCATCAAAGTGGATGTTGGTGGGATGGCAGTAGAGACTGAATCTTCCCATCAATATTCCATTGCATTTTGTTGCCATGTGACAGAGGGGCACTCTGACAGAAGTCTCATATGGAAGTGCGGATGAAGCAAAGGAGTATCACTGAATTCCTCCACACAAAAAAAATGACATTCACTGACAATTGCTGAATGCTTACGGAGACCAAGCTGTGGGTGCTGCCACACAGAGGGGTGGGTGGTGACAGTGACAATGGACCACCTCTGCTCGTGTAGATTTGTATGAACACTGCATGCAGCTCTCATAAATTGCTGGTGAAAATGCACAGCTAATGGTGGTGATCGTTGACGGTGTTATTGTGCTCTCTGTACCTGTTGTGGTTTCCATGGGAATAAATAGGAGGCATTACTTTTAGAGTGACCTCTGTATTTTCCTCACCCAACTGTGGACTGACACACCTGCTTAAGGAGAAACGCTGCCTGTAAGGTAGCAGAGAAGAGAGGTATCACTGGATTACGATGAGGTGGGAGCGGGAAACAAGCGTTGAGCACTGTCCAGTAATATTTTCAGGAAAATTTTACAGAACAGATGGATAATCCAAAGACCATTTTTCCCTCTTTCTGTTCATTGGATTTCAAAGGGCAAATCTGTCTTTTGGCTGTTGATAAGTTTGACCCAAATACCTGGGGAAAAAGTCTGTCTGTGCTGAAATCAAGGGAGTTTTGCCATTTATTTCCAAATGACGTATGTAGTAACAAGCCTCACAGGTGTTAAGCTGCTCCACATTTATAAGGATTTTGAATCAATACTAAGACAGGATTGGCAAGAATATGTCCTTTCCTGCATTGGGTCTGCGGTGCAGAGAGCCTCTAATGACCTTAACGTTCCCTACAAGCATTCCTTCTTAGAGGCAAGAAAGGACAAAGATAAAAATGTCTAAAACTTGCATCTCAACATCTAGCCTCATATCATGCTACTAGAGCAGAAAAGCTCTTTAGTGGAAATTGGTGCTGGGAGGAGAAAAAGCAATCTGCAAAATAATGCAGAAATCATAAAAGGGATTTGGTTATTCATGTGACGTAGCTGGACAGACTGAGATTTTCTAGGCAATTTGAGTGTCTCATTTGGCAGGTGTCTGTGGCTTCTGAATGTGGGCTGTCAGCAAAATATTAGAGGTCTCAAGCTGAGTAACTTGAGCTTGAGGATGACAAAACCATCCTACCCTTTCGATACTGAACGTCAGAGCACAGAGGTGGGTTGCAAAGGTATTCGATGGGAGAGCTGGGATGAAGGAAGGACATGATTTCATAAGGGCAGTATCATGAATTCTTTACTGAACATGAATAATTAAAAGCATTTTACCTTTGATTGTGGTTTGGCTAAAAACAAAGTCTTCCTGAAGCATTAGCTAACAAAACAGGAGTTCATGTCTGCAAACCCCGTGGCTGAGCTCTCAGAGGCAATGCCAACTTCAGGCAATAAGCAGGGATTTGCAGGCTACGTAAAGCTATCACAGTTAGGCTTTATTTTCCCCACTGAGCATATACTGCATCCACTCTAGATATATCGCTCTTCAGTGTGCCAGTCTGGACAGTGAACAAAACATCTGGAACAAACAAACGTTTGTGAAACATCCTAATTGGAAGGAAATGGTTGAAAGGCAATTTGTCTTGAAAACCAAGAGCAGCCGCTCGTGCACCTGATAACCGAGAAAATGGAAAGTTAAATGACAGTACATTCCAGGAGCTCTCTGTTTCAGGTGATACAAAAGAACAATTTCAGTGAAAAAATCCATTCAGTGTGTTGAGAGGCAGGCTTACCTCCTCTTCCATGGGTAAAGTGAGAAAACTCCTTTGGGTCTTCTTCCATACTACCGATCCCAGTCCTACTTAGCTGCCTCTGCTTCACTGCCTCTGCACAACCATACTGGTGTCCTGGGAAACAACCCAGTATGATCTTCTTTTATCTGGTCACCCACAGACAGTACCCCTTGACTTTGAGGTTTAAGATCTCAATATTTGTATGCATCTCTAGTGTGAACTATGAAAATGGAATTGTGTGCCAGTTCTCCTGCGCTCAAGAGGTTAACTTTGGTTTTGTTTCCTTTCTTTGTGTCTTAGAGTTAATGGGAAAAGAGATTAAAGGCTGGAAAAGACCACCTGAAACCTTTGTGTCTAGGGATTGTTTTGTACCTGGAGCGTAAATGCAGAGAGAGCATCAGGTCAGGAAATCTCTTTTGTTTCTCTGCCTACAATAAATTGTTCTGACGTATGTGATTGAAGGCCTTCTCCTGCTGGTTTGTGTCTGCTGATTCACCCCCATTTTACTGAGGGGAGCAGAAAGAGGAGGAGGAGAGAACTAAGTAATGGGGTGGATGGAGAGCAGCGGGATATCGGACTGCCTAGTGCTTTTGAATGGCTTGGCTTCTTAACAACTGGGGGCTCTGCATTACCCACCTGCAGGGAAAACTGGCTGTGCTCTCTCTTTGTATCACCATTGCAAGGAAAAATCTCCTTAGGAGATCTTCCTTCCCAATCCATTTTAGCACAGCCATGCAAGGTTGTGCACTTCATAGTCTACTGAGCCTCCCCAGTATTGTACCTCGTTATCATTTCAGCCCTGATAGTGTTGTTCCCTAGCAATATGCATAACAAACCAAAGTTAACAGTTGTATCGAGCCCTCTTCTGCGTTAGCATGGGTTCTGCCA
The DNA here is from genome assembly GCA_002909625.1 of Bambusicola thoracicus. Classification (NCBI taxonomy): domain Eukaryota; kingdom Metazoa; phylum Chordata; class Aves; order Galliformes; family Phasianidae; genus Bambusicola; species Bambusicola thoracicus. The sequence goes on from PPHD01016129.1 coordinate 15,069, forward strand.
TACACTTCCTTTCAGGCTGCAAGGCTGTAAGTGGACACAGTCTCCAGACATACTGACCAAATGAAACAGCTCCCATCTGTACGCCTTGCTGGCACCATTTCTGAGCAGGAACACTGTAATGAATCGATTCTTTTTCATAAAGCTTCTTTCCTTAAAGCATTCATTTTACAATAGGATGTGACACATTTTAAGTATATTAGCAGGACTTTTGTTCCCCTCTGTCCACTAATGCTCCTGTTACCATGCTTTGCTTGCATTGACAGCTGAGATAAAGTTCTCCCAATTAGTTCTCCTTTAAGCAGGATGCAGTGTACTGGCTTTGGGTCCAATTCAGATTTTAAGTCAAAGACAGTACCATCTTTGAATAAAATGGCCTCGGGAGGGTTCAGTTCTTATTTATTGTGTGAAGTCTATCTAATGAGTGACAGCAGAAAAGTGCTGGTTTCTCAAGGTCATAACTCTGCATATTCTCCCACTCATATTTTAAGATCTTCCTTTAGTGCTTCTATAGTTCAGGCGTGTTGTTATGAGAAAACCCATTTATTTGGGTGTTGGAAATGCACTCTTTAATCAGAAACCTGTACTGCATTTGCCGACTACACTAAGGCAGTAGATGGCAGGAATCCAAAAGTGGTCAGACACACCAGTAAGT
>PPHD01016130.1:0-15720 GCA_002909625.1 Bambusicola thoracicus
TTCTCCTCTGGTTCTTCCTGACCCTTGCTCTTTTTCTGTTTAGAAACACTCTGACATTCATCTTAGATTTATACCTGGACAGTATATATTTTCTTCACTTCCAACGCCGTCTTTTAACCCTGCTTTTCTTAAGTTTGACGTATCATGGGTTTTTGTCTTATCCCTGTATGATGAACTCCTATTGCTTTCAACGTCCTGGCATCCCTTCTAGTAAAAAGTTCACACTGCTACATGGGGCTCAGTAGCCCTGTGCCTTGCATTCAGCTGCAGTTTTGCTTGTGGGTTGTGCAGTGACATCAGTTCTTCCCTGCCTTAACTGGGAATATCCCCTCATGACTAAACATGGGTCTTTCTTTTTTTTCCCCCTGCCAGATGACGTTGGTGACTCATGGTTATCCTGTGATCACCTCCTAGACTAATCTTTCCCCTCGCTACCTTCTAAAATGAAGGCTGGTTTCCCACATCCTGTGTGAGTACGCTAATCACAAACTCATAATTTAACGCTGGAGCCCTATATAAAAGGCAGGTCAGGGATAGTACCGCGGTTGCTGTTCTGCCTTGTGATAAGCCTGAGCTTAATGGTTAGCATAACGCACACTGAAAAAGTCTACTGAAATAAGACTGTGTGTAGCGGAATACCTTGTTGTATTTTGATGGGGTCTGGGTGCAAAATGCTGTGATGCTGCTTCACCATGTCATCGTGGCTGTCAGAACTTGAAGTCCTCAAAGAGCTTTTAAAACAGGAGAGGAGATGTTGGTTGTGATTGCAGCCCCAGAACGATGCGGTAGCTGAAAAGGGCCTCCTGAATTACAGCTCTGGATTTAAGTTTCTAATGTCTGCTGGGCTGTAAATCATTTTTCTTGCTGTCTTTCCTTTCTGTGTTCTATACTTGTGATATGATGGAAAGGTTTGCTTTCTGCTTATGTGTTTTGTGCACTTAAGTTGCCTTAAGGAAGGAATGTTCATTCTTTCTGTCTTCCTGTGCTGTCTGGCATCATAAGACTTGGTTTCACAGCTGTGAACCCTGTCACAAGTTCAGTGATTATAATTGAAACATTTTCTTCATTATTCTAGAAACATTCCGTTAACAATAAAAACAGAATACTTTATGTCCTCATATTTCACAAGGGAAACTTGTTCAAGGATGATGTGATGTTGTGATGGGTGCTATGAATACCTTTTAAGAGTACTTAGCTTTTAATCATACAGAGGATTTGAGGTGCATTTTGGTAATCATCTTTGAAAATGAATACACTGCTGCTAATCTTATTAAAACACAGATTTCTTACTTTGTTATTTTGACATGTTGCAAGATTTACTAATTTATTGTACACTGAATAAAATATGTATTCGATGTAAGTGCTGAACTGAATCACAGAATCATAAAAGTTGAAGAAAGTAGTGTTTGGCCTGTCACATTTCTTTGTCTTCCTTTTAACATGAAGCAGCCTGATTTCCTTTTTAATGAAAGAAGGGGAAATAATTGTCTTGTGCGTGTTTTGTACATTGTCGTGTTCAAATAGCATTATATTTTCCTGGATCTGTTGTTTTCTTCTGTAGTAAACCAGTAATGGTTATTTCTATATTCTTTGTACATAGCCTGTGTAAGAGCTGAAAGTAGTAGTGTGATGCAAAATGACACTCTTAAAGCATATTTGTTGAGGTACACAGCTACAGTACTGGTATCAGTGTGATGTACAGACCTAAGTGCTTTCTCATGCAGGTTTCAGTGATGGGCTTGCTGCTGTTACTCATAAATAATTTAAAATTCCAGGTGCAACAACTCACAGCTGAGTGACTGTAACCTCCTGAGCCTCTGACCTCAAGTGAATAAAAGCCAAAGTACCCAGCATAAAATTCCATTTGGAAAGGAGACAAGTCTGTTGATTTCTCAGGTATATGGTTGTTCTTAGCAAAAGGTCTTTTTGCTTTCTTAGTTCAGAAGAGAAAGTAAGCCACTGTATCATTGACACACAAAATCCAAAATCAAAGTCAGGCTAGACCAAGCTCTGAGCAGCCTGATCTAGCTGCAGATCATGGAATGGTTTGGATTGAAAGATGTCCCTGTTCATTGCAGGGGAGTTGGACTAGGTGACCTTTAAAGGTCCATTCTAACTGAAACGATTCTGTGATTCTACAGAAATCCCAAAACAGTGTCCCACTATCTGTGTTGCCACAGTTAGAAAAATTGCTTCTCTGTAGCTCTCTAAGCCACTTTGCTCTTGTAATTATTGATTTAAAGACAGAGCAGTTTGCAGATACCTACTGAAGTTTCATGAGTGTCACTTGCAGCTTCCAGAACAAATGACTTTGCTGGACAGTCTCACTTGTGCGTGTGTTAATGAACTGTGGATAATAGTGACCTTCTGGGAGGTTGTCACAAGATGCTTGAATCTTAGTACAGACCTTAAGCACAAATTAACAACCTGGGGGCTAAGTTTCCATGAGGTTACTTCATATAAAAAAAAATTACTTTCAAAGCATAGTTTCATGTGTTAGTTTCATGTGTGAACGCTCAGGCAATCAGGCTAGGAAAAGAGAAGGCAAAAAGAAGAGAGAAACTCAACACATAAACAGCGAGGAATCTAACTGTTAAGGATGCATGCTTTCATGCCTGGAAAACCAGATTCAGTTTTGTGCCTCCTTGGCAGTATGTTTATGGGAAGGGAGAGGCGGCTTTACAGCGATAGGCTGAGCCAAGAGGGAGTCAACTAGGAGTGAGGTGAAAAGTCAGAGCCTTTCGTAATGTCTATATTTATGCCAAATGTAATAGAGGAGCATTTACAGGAAACCCAACTCTAGGTCGGGTATGTTTACAGTATGGAGAGATTATATATGAAGTCAGAACAGAGAGAAAGGTGGGGCAGAGAGAGTCTTTTTTTTTTGGTTGTTGTTATTTAAATGAGGAAGATATAGTGGTTCATTGTTTTCTGACAGTAATGTTAACGGTGTCTGGAGAGGATGAATCATCTTCTTGTCCTGTCAGTCACTTGAATATGAGAAGATAAGAGCCAGCATACAGTGCCTTTGATTCATGAGCATTCAGAGCTGCAGGTGTGCGTTTTGACATCAGTCTCTGTGGTGTGTTAATGCAACACTGATCATCAAAGTGGCTGTGTTGCTGGGGAGCCTCGGTGACCCGTCTTGCTTATAAAGAGAAAATATACTGCTCACCACTGAGAGAGGACTTCTTGTTTCTCTAAGTAAAGACACAGAAAAATGTGAGTCTTCCGATGTATCTTGTTTTGATTTTCATGGTATCTCTATTTTTATGTGCAAACAGGTGTTAGATCTTCTCTGGTTGCGGAGTACTGTAGAATCAAAACTTGGAAGTCTCCAAGTAACAAATAACTGTTCTGGCTGTATGACTTCTTGATTGCTCCTTGCCTTTTCTACCAGTGTAACTAGGAAGATCGTCATTGCGTCCTGAAATTATCGTGTGATATTGAATTCCGCTTTTGTTTTCTTTTTTCCTGGTTAATGCTATGTTTATGTTATGTTTCTTTGCTCGTTAATTTCTCTCACTTGGGTTACTTCAGCATTTAGGACAGGTGTGTCCTTTAGTTGCTGATTCATTGAGGCCAACAAGCTAAGTCCACTGCTGCAGAAGTACACTCTTGATGGGGACATCCTGAGGGATGTACACCACTAAGGGACTGCAGAAGTTCTGATAGTGAAACGTGCTGGTCTTAAGAGCATACTGCACTTCTTGTCTGTACTGTATTCAGAATGAGAGAGGTTATGGTGTGTCTGTTCTCTCTTATACTCTATTTTCCTGTCTTTTTTTTTTTTTCTCATTATTTATGAAGTTGCAGTGTCAAAATGTTTTGTCCCTCGAGTGCACAAGTGTTGGGGAAAAAAACCACCAGTGATTCTGCCATTGTGCCTCTGAGCCTTTTCAGAGGGTAGTGACAAGTTGGTGCTTGCTCCTGGGTTTTGTGTGCCATGCAGACCTAAAATGTCCTGTGGTATGGAGAAATATATTAGATTTTCTTTGTTGTTATTGTTTTGTTTTTCAGTGAGCTATCCAAAAGGATGAAAAGTGAAGGTGTATTGGTGAAGCCAATATGTACCAAATGAAATGAAGTTGTTAGTGTTAGTGAATGAAAGAAAAATGAGGAGTGTAAGCTACAGGAAATAAGTAAATGCAACAAATAAAAGGCAAGATGATGTCCTTATTGGATAGAAGGAAAATTGTAATCAAAGCAGTCAGAAAAGGTAAAATAATAAAAAGAAATGTACAGGCATTTCAATTATTTTGGTGTATTTTGTGATGGTACACGAAGTGTACGTAAACTCCTGAGACACTGTGTGAGCATGAAGGAGCACTTTCTTAGATCAGCAGTGTTTCAGAACTCAACCCATCTCTTAGAGAGCAGCTATTTTAGGTCTAAGGTTCTCACCAAGGAGCACATGTTTATCTGTAAGCATGCAAGTGACTGTAACGTTTTGATAGGCCCGGAAGGCCAGGATTCTGCTATGCAAGGTTCTGTACAAACATAATTTAAAATACATGTGTTGGTACGTACTGCTGGTAACTTCTCTGATATTAGGAATGCCACTAAAATCTCGGGCTTGATCATTAACGATGGATAAACGTATGTAGACTAATGTGCATTTCCTTCAAGAGGGGTTCCTCAGAGACATACCGTGGCGGAAGTCAAAAGTGAAATAAGGTTTGGTTGAGCAGGGATTGCACACTTTCATGTTTAATGAAAAATTAAATTAAATAATGGTGACACTTGAAAGGGATATGAAGCACTATGTTTCATAAAGTAATTTAACACTGGAATTTCAAGAGGGCGGAAATTCTAGGAAGCGGTTTGCCCCTGAGGTGAATTACTTCTGTGATGGGGTTGCTTGCATCTATCTCTGGCTGTGACTGCTGATGCAATTAGCTACAGGTCAGTCACCTGAGACTGCCAGGGGTTTTCTTTCTTGATACATCAGAGTCCTAAATTACTGTGGTGAGGGAATACTGAAGAAGCAGTTTAGGTTTGCCCGTTATCTCTATCTGTTTCGAGACAAAGGCTGAAGGGCTTCTTTCTAAAGACGTATGTCACTGAGAGCCTTAAAACTACTCCAGCATTTCCAGCTAGCTGCTTGGCAGCTCCGGGCAGTACGTCAAGTGCATACACAGGCCTGACACTGGAAAACAAATGTTTTGGATGTCACTGCTGGGTAAGTTCATAACCAAGTGTCTGCATTACAGGGCTACCAAAATGAGACAGAATTCACTCATTTGTTCAAGGTAATTAAACTGCTTTATTTTGTCTAATATGATTTGGATGTAGTAGAAAAAAAGGAAAGAATATTTATTAGTTTAGCAAGAAGTTTTAAGTAAATTTCTGATAAATTTTTATATTCCCTGCTGACTTCCCATATGTGAGTAAGCACTTGGGAAACATATCTAGCAGTGTTGCTCTGCACCATTACTCACCAACATCAGTCTGTGGTGAGTATGTATTCCTAGACAAGGTAGTGCAAGGTAATAATTATGATCTGGTACTTGTAAATGTGTAAGTACTTGCATACCTCTATTATTCTGCGTAGTTCTGTTGAGTCATACTTAAGTGCATGGGAAGAGGTAGGACTGAACCCTTACTTTACATAACTAAGTTACTCTTCAAAGATAATATTTAACAATCCATTTTCAGCATCCTGTGATTTACATTAGGTAGTATATGTGTTTCAAAACTAAATAGCCATTAATATTCAATAGAGGCGCACTTGTATTGAATAAGCATTGGCTTATACCCTTGTGTAATTCCTGAATTGGTATCACTTTTTAGTTATTACTGTCAGCTAGCTCCTGGGCTGAAGTGTATTGATTTTATTTAAAGTATAGAGAAGTGATGATGAGAAATACACCTTTAGAGTCTGACAATTAAAAGGAGTGGGCTTTTCTCAGGCTCCTGTCAGTGTATAAGTGTATCCAGTCAAAACAGCATAACCTGCAGGAATATGATACAGGTGTGTTTCTTGGTATATTCAGAAAGTCTCAAGGAACATTTTTAACTGTCTTTCAGTGACAATTCTGAAGCACAGTTTAAGCCTCTCTGTAGGACACTACATGTGTATGGAAAGATGATTAGAACCCTCTTTTTTAAACTACAAATGTTCATTTAGCAAATAGCAAGTTGGAGTATTTCCCTTTGGGTGAGGCAGTGATGTTTCTGGTGTTGGTAGCCGGAAGAAAGCAGAACGGAAGGCTTGGCCATCAGGTTACCTGCTAGCCTGGCTCCCTGAGGAAGGTGACTCGATGGGGGAAGGTAGTTGAGTTGATTTCCCGAGGAGGAATCCCTGGGCTCTTTCGTAGAGTTACTGGAAGCAGCTGGAGTAATTCCTGCATCAGTCTGTGTTTGGGCAGTGCTGGGTTTTGGCAGCAGAGCCCATCCAGCTGGTTCCTGGGCTGGACAGATCTGCGGCACTTTGCAGTGCCTCTCCTCAGCTTCCTGGGGAGCTGCTGGTGCACTCAGATCCCTTCCAGTCTGCAGTGGCGGAGTCTCCTCGAGCTCTGTGACTTATGGTCATGTGCCAGATCTTTCATCTCACAGGAATTATGAAACTCCACGGGTTTCACCAGGAAAGTGGGAGGGCTCACGCCACTGTAATCATGTGCTTGATCTCGTGCTCAGGCCTATTTTGGAAACTCGCTGTTATGTCTGATTCATGTTTGATTCAATGAGGATTCCTGCATTTCTATAATAGTTCTGCTTTCATGTTGTTTTGGGAGCTTCATGACTTTCCTGTGACAGTTTATCAGTGCTGAAGCGTGTAAGGACTCCTCTGCAAACAAGACTGTGGATGGGTTAATGCCTGTTAGTAACTGCTGCTTTGCTATGTGCAGAGCTGCTTAGTCTGGCAACCTGCATTTAGGAAAGTGACTGAAAGAAAATACAAATCTTTTACCACCTCAGATTCTTTGAATACTTGGCTGCAGGTTCCTACAAGTATTGCACAGTGAGTAATCCCATTGAAGTCAGTGACTCAACTCATTGCATAAAGATGAGCGCACACAGAAACTGTGCAGCGGGGTTTCCTCAGAGCAGCAAGAATCAAATAATTGCTATTTAAGTCTTAACAGCAGCCTGCACTTGCATTCTGAAGTGAAAATGACCTGTGTTCTCAGGTTTTAATCAAGTAAGGTAGACGTCTGCTCAAGTGTAAAATGAAAAACCAGGTTTTTCTGTCACTGTAAATTATTCTGATGTTTCCCAGCGTGTGTGTACTGGTGCTGTTCTCTGATCATTGCGCATCTGCGTTGTGTCCCCTCAAAATTCACGTTTTTGCTTCCTAAGCAGGTACCTACAGAACAGTTTGCACCGTACATTTCCACTTCATACTCACATCGGAGTGAAAATTTGAGCCTTTTTTCCTGAAGGATTAATTACAGATTTCTCCATTTATTAGGTAGCATGAAGAATTCTGCTTTTTAAGGTATTTTTTAAGGTATTTTTCCAAACAGGCAGTTGGCTTTTGTCTCCTTGGCTGGGAAGTAGCTTTATCCTTACGTAAGGAATTTGAATCAGATCCTGCAGAGAAACCTGATGCTGGGCACAGACATAGGTGTACTCTCAGTTCCTACTCCTGAAGTCTGAATAGCGTTTTGCGTTTCCTTTCCTCCAAGCCTTTTTTTTTTTTTTTTTTTGGTTTTGCATCTAATTCCTTTTGGTGTGCAGTGTTTAGCATCTTTCTGAAGGATTTATTCAGACTGGAATTGGGAGTGCCTTGGCAAACAGCTTGCCTTCAGTGGGCCACTTCATATGCTTGTCGCTTTGCTGGTTTTTCCACCTTGTTTACTTTGTTTCTGCAAACATTTGAGAATAAAACTTTTCTTATCATTTGCAGGCTGTGGTAGCATGAAAATTTTCTTATTCTTTCCACTGGCCAGCAAACTATTTTAAACATTTATCTGATTTAGGTTCACACTGTGGTACCAATTGTGCTTCATCAGTACCTGATGTCTTTTTCTACCTTGGCAGTCTGGGACTGGGGCTCTGCTGTGCTGTTTATTCTGGAATCAGAGAATGGCTTGAATGGGAAGGGACATTAAAGATCTCATCCAGCTCCAACCCCCCGTCTTCGAGGCCTTACCAGGGCCCCATCCCGTTTGGCCTTGAACACTTCTAGAGATGGGGCATCCACAGCTTCTCTGGGCAACCTGTGCCAACACCTCACCACCCTCTCTGCGAAACCTTCCCCCTGACTTCTAACCTAAATCTCCCCTCTTTCAGTTTTAAAGCAATTCTCCTCTGCCCTATCACTGTCAGATCATATAAAAAGTCAGTCCCCCTCCTGCGTATAAGTTCTCTTAAAGTACTGGAAGACCATACTCAGGTCTTCCTTGAGCCTTCCGTTCTCCAGCAGAGGCATAAAGAGTGTATGGCATTCTATTTATTGCAGAGTAATAAAAATTATAACTAGTACCATTAAGCTGAACTTCATAAGTGAAAGTTCATTATTCTTAGGGGGAAACGTTCGTTTGAAACTTCTTTTGCATGTAGTTTTAAGTTTCAGGGCTTTAAATGATAACCTTGCACTGCATTAAACTGTCTGAAGGAAGCAGCTGTGCAAGATACTCTAAATAAACACATGCCTCTATGGGAAGAAATTTGTAAAGTAACCACAGGTGTTAAACTAAAAGCTGAAGTTTGAGTGTTGTGGTTTAACCTGCATAAGCCCTGTTAGAGCCGAGATACAACATGGTGAGCCAGAAAATTCAAAGAAGAGCTGGCATTACTTGTTAATGTGCTTGCCATGAGAGTGCATACTATAAAGAACGTATCCATTCCTACCTGTACAGCAAATTGATAGCAGTTTAGTGTGGTGGTTTTTTGTGCTTCTGTTGGCAACTGCTGTTTATGTAATAGCAAATGTGAATTCTGAAGAACTTACCTGATCTTTTATGAAGATTTTCAGTTAGAGATCAATTGATAACAGTAGGGCTCCTGCCTAAATGCTAATCTAGTAGTCGTGGCTTATCTGTGAATCAAATATTTCATTTTTCCTCCTTTGTGTTTAGAACAGGGAAAGCTTTCTAGTATTGCTGTTTATTGTATGAGAGCTGTTTCTTTGTTTTATCAGGTGAAAAATGAATTTGTATTTCCTCATGAATGTATTGATTCCAAAATCTCTGTTTTGTTTTTATTCTGTTTCAGAATTTGAAGTTCTGGTGATCCATCATGGGAAACCATGTAGGAAAACGAGAACATAGTGCTGACAAGTCAGCCAAGGTAAGAGCAGAAAAAAGAAAAGACAAGACCACCTCAGAAATGTAGAATCTTGTAATCATTGGAGTGGAAAAGGACCTTCAAAGGTCACCTGGTCTAACTCCACTGCAATGAACAGGGGCATCTACAGCTACATCGGATTGCTCAGTGCCTGATCCAGCCTGATCTTGAATGTCTCCAGGGACTGGGCATCCACTACCTCTCTGGGCAACCTGTGCCAGGTTCAATATGTTATGATTGATGCTATGAAATGAATATTTCATATCTTAATGTGTTTACCAGGTCACTTTCACCATTACAATTTTGTAATTGCCATTGTAAATAATGACTAAGTTTTTTAAAGAGGGTCCTATGAAATACAGCTAAACCAGGGTTTTGCTGCAGAAGATTTAATGAGGGATACCATGTTTTTGTGCTTCAGAGCTATAGCTTATAAAACACTTCTCATTGTGGTGGAAATGAATACACTGAGCCTTAGAAGCAGGAAATTGCAGACATTTTTAAAGAGCAAATGAGGTGATTTATTTACTTGTTGACAGCTTTCCAGTCTGGGAGTCATTTTCTTTATCCATGAGAAGGAAAGTATATAGAAACGTGAAATAAGGGAATTCTAATGGAAAAAGGTTGTTAGTCTCAGTATGTACAGCTTTAAAAATCTCCCCAGTAGAATGATGAGGACCATCAAAATATTCATTAAAGTTAGCATTTGCTTTCTAGGCCTCTGCTGGCACTCTGTATTTTACATGTGATGTGGTATTCTGTTCATCTTGTGCTAATATCTTATTTGTGTTTCTGCATTGTGCAGGAGGAGAACATATCCTAAAGAAAGATGTATAAAAAAGTTGCTTCTTGTTCCTAGCTATTGCTAACTTCTCTCCACCTATCCCCACCCAAAAATAACAGTTCATACTTGTACTCTGTGTGTGAAGTAATTGCTCTTTGCATTGGACAGATGATGTGAACAGATAGTTCTGCAGGTATTTCTCATTGCTGTGGTGCAGATAAGCAGCGACCCCTAAATGGTACATGCAGACTGGAATGCATAGAGGTGCTAGTTCTCTGACACCTTTTACATAAGCACACCAGAGGGATTACAGCAGGAAGAGAAGACAACTGGTGACATACATTTTTGTTTCATATTTATGCAGTATTTTACAAAATGGTTTCAGTTTCAGTACAAATATTATGACTCCAAACTTCTGTTCTACTTTTTAATGTTTTTTGTTACTTCCCCTCTAGAAAATAGCCTTTTGCAGTTCCAGCAGTGTCACACAGACCTAACAGATGTATTTAACCAAATATTTTGATTCTTTCTGACCAAGTGTGCAGGTGTGGCGTGGAAGGTACACATCTTAATACATGGCACACAGCTGCTCATCACTCTCTGTGTGCTTCTGCTTGGCTATTTGAGCACAAAATCTGGTCAGAAAAATACAGCAAAGCACTTTTTCCACTTTGGGGTCATGTGTCTTACACATCTTTTTCCTTACGAGGCCATGGAGAGTAGTTGTTTCTGAAATGAAAATAGCCTTCATTTACCAGAAATGTTTTGAAGGGAAACTTAAATTCTGTAGTAATATCTTCTGCCTACCACTCATCCTTTCAGAGTTCAAAAATAAAACAGCCCCCTAAAAATTAAGATGGATAATGCCTGATCAAGATCTCCCTCTACTCACAGGAGACAGCACTAATGTTGCGAGAGATGATAAAGCCAGGTATTTAAAATCAGTAAACGCATGGCTAAGCTGCTACTATGTATTCTGTGTAGCTGATCAATTTTGATTCAGTTCTTAAAGGCCATAGTAAAGTTCCTACCAACAGTAATAATGGTTTGTACCATACATTGTTGTATTTTTTTTTTTCCTTTTAAGCTGAAGTCTCTCTTTAATCTTCGTTCAATACAGCTGTAAATGAGAACTGTTTTCCCACCAGTCTCGTGGTGTCATATGGGAGACAGTTGCTGGAGGCTTGTAGAGGCCGCAGTGGAAACACTGATCTGCCTCTCTCTGCTCTCAGCAGTAGAACTTCAATGCAGAAGGCTAACAGCTCATGAAAGCTCTTTGTAAAATTCATCACTTGTAACTTTAGGCTGTTTTCATGCCCCAAAATGTAGTGCCAAAGAGTATCATCTTAGGCAGCTGATTTGAACCCGTGATAATCAGATTTGCTGCACAAATGCCGTACTGACTCCTCAACAGCTAGTCAGTTCTCTAGATGGCTATTTGATGTATAGTGACATTAAGGACATTGCTACCAACTATAACTCTTTTTTTGTACATTAAATGTCCTGTAGCACAGCAATTGCAGTGGTTTTGATGTGTCGTTGTTTGTTTGAGTTCGTATCAAGCTTTGTTTTACCTTCAGTAAATGTAGGTGTTTGATGACAAAATCAAAGTGGAGAATCAGATGGCAGTTATTTCATCAAATTTCTGTAACAAAACTCTGATGTTCTCAAATGGGCAAATCTGCAAAACACGACTAGATGGCTTCCCATACTGTGATTATCCTTTCAAAGTATTGTTATCCACTCAAATTATAAAAATGCCAGGATATAAGGATGCTTCCATCTCAGGAGTAGAAATGTGAAATTAATTGAAGGCTTTGAAAATTAGAATATTTGACCTAAATACCAAGAAAAATAATCACCTTTTATTCAAAGCAATAATATAGTTCACCTTATTTCTGTCAGATTTTTGTTTTGTGTTTCACAGATCTGTATTTTTAATAGTATTTGTAAGATACATAAAACTATTCAGCGAACCCAGCAATTTGCTTCATTTCTTCTACCTCAGATGGTTTTAGACTTTGTGGTCTACTGAGTGCACTGCCAAATGTATAAATATTGATACTGTTTTTGTTCTTAGTGGCAATACTTGGGTTTAAATTTGCAGAAATGTATCTGGGAACAACAAAGCAAAAAATAGTGGTCTGTCCTCTATGCCCTGAATTTCCTTAAATTCTCTGAGAGCTAAATGTAGAATTAAAGGAGTATGTGGCCAACATTTTATTGATCTTTGTTCCGAGTTGTAATTGATGCGTGTTAATTTGGCACAGTTAAACTACAAAGAGCCATGTGTTCTTTCTTCATGACCAAATCTGCCTTTAAGTATTGCATTAGATCACTTCCCTGCCACTGCTTATTTTGTCTATCTCACTTAGAGAATTCTGTTCAGCATGTACATGACCATCCCTAAATATCTGAACATTTTTGGTACCCATCAGAACTGGCTCTTACCTTCAGTGCCAATTGTTTAGGCCCATGGGAAGAAGTTTTTTGGTCATTGTCAGCAACAGCTACCCTAATGGGAAAGACCACAAAGCATGATTTCTCTGTACTGTCTACCACATAGTATGGTGGACTGCTGGAAAGTAAGCTTGTGACCTGTAATGGAAGGACTAAAAGCCACTGCCCTGCCATGTCAATATATTGCTCAAGACTGTGTACACCTGGAACATGTTAAGTCACTGGAAATGCTGGATCATCTACCTGTTTCATGTCCTTGATGTGCTGTAAATAACACCAAGGAACAAAAAACAGTTGCTGTCTGTGATGTCAAACTTTGGGGAACTTTGGGAAAATTAGCTGTAGTATACTGCTTTTTCACAGACTGAAATTGAAAACAGATGTAGTGATGAAGCACTCAGCCTACAGCTAATGCTTTGTTCAAGTTACAAAGCCATCTGTCAACAGTGACTGAGTCTTTCTGTGTAGCAAATTTAGACTACCACGTTACTTTGATTCTGTACTATGTTTTGAAGTGATTCATTTGATAATTGTAATAAACTAGTTCTCAGTGTTTAAGTCAAACTCTGCACAATTAGTTCAAGCTAAATTGTTACATTTATGATGAGCATGTATCTATAAGTCAAATTGTTTCTACTCTGATTCTGAACAGATTCTGTTTCCTCCGTGTTCTGCTGCTTGTCTTTCTAATGTTCAGACATCTTGTACCCTCTGCAGCCTCACTCCTCATAACACTGACAGAAAGTTTTCAGTCCCTCCCTGATAAGAGACAGGTGAGGTTCTGATGCAGGCTGGCTCAGTACAGTAGTTATATATTTCGCCTCACAGACACTGTACAGTCAGCAAGCAAAAAGGTTTTCACACTGAGCTCTGCTGATGCCCTACCTCAGATTGCTAAGAATGCTTGAAGAGCTACACCATACAGCTATGTGGATACATGTGGGTTGTTTTGTTTTTGTTTTTTATTTATTTGCTTTGGTTTTTTTTACACCAGGTGCTTCCTCTTGGTATGCATGATTAAGTACCAAGAAAGGAGAAAAAAAAAAACAAAACAACACACACACATACACACACACAAAGCCACAGATGAAGTAATTTGTTTTGTTAATTGCACTGAAGTGTTATTTTTGTAAGATAAAGATTTATTTTTGAATACACGTGGTTGAAGGATACTGGATAGACAGATTATGTCAGTTATGAAGCCTGGGATATGCTTTTCCTTTTTAAAACAGAAATCATACAATTATATTGGATTGTAATACATTTAAATAAAATATTAGCATACAAAAGAAGTTTAGCCCCTTTACGTTTTCCTATAGCAAAGGTTTCTGCTGTAAAACAAAGAGAACACGAGCTCTAGTGGTATATTCTTCTTTGTATTTTGATATATATTTTCAGATGCTCCCTCTCAAGTCAATATATTTCTGAGGTAAAGGAAGAATAGAGAAGGAGTGAGAGAAATGAGTATTTTCACCAACCAGTTTTACAGGTTGCATATTGTAGAAATTCTCTTGAACCAGCATCTAGACCAGTGTCTGGTACAAGGAAAGGTTGCTTTAAGAGGCAGTCCCTTTCCATGGAGTGAAGGATAGTTCTGTAAAGTTGGGTTAAGCAAGGCCAATTCAATTTGACGGATGTCTGTTTTCTTCAAATTCTGTCATTGACTGAGATTTGGCCCGGAGCAAATTCCTTTGTGCTGGTTTTATCCTCCTGTTTCATTTCTTAACCTTCATACTGACTAACTAGACTGCTTGCTTGGATGTGATGCAGTGCCATTCTGTATTAATAGCAGTGCTTTGAGACCTTGAGTGGGGCCTTCAGGCACTGGTGTGCTTCAGACAGTGAGATGATATCACAGAGGTACAGAGAGGATGGTGCCGTTTGAAGCCTCTGAGAATGCCAGGCTGTGACATCTTTCATCAAACATTAACCTTAAGACCATCGTTCAGTATGGTATCGATGCCCATTCAGTGTTTAAAAAGACAAGTAGCTCTACTATAGAGGGATCGATCTATGTGTCCAAACTGAAGTCATGAGTTTAAGTATTTATGTTGCTCCAAAAGTAATGCCTCCTATGTATTTCCATACAAGACATACAGAAAGTACAATAACACTGATAGAGCAAATTCTCAGCCACAAAACACTGTTTTTCAACATAGTCACCACCACGAGCTATGTGTTTTTGGGAGCAACAAGCAGGAGCCTGTATGCCATGCAGGCATAGCAAATGTAAGTGAACAACAAGCTCTGGTCAGTGCCACAGCACCTATATTAAAGGATTTGAATGAATTGTGACATTTGAAACATTTCCCCTAGCTCTGCATTACAGTGAAATAGTGAGTAAATACGTAGGTATGATTTATATCAAGCACATTATGAGCATGTTTTTCTGTTGTGCACGCAGCTGCTAAACACTAATGTTTCTTGATTTAAGTCTGGAGCTGTTTAAACTTGCATGGGTGTAAAAGGAAGAGGTACTGTCACTGTGGTTTTGGCTGGGGAGGAGGCAGGGTCTTAGGCTTTATTCTCCCACCCAGCCTACAGAACTGACTGGCAGAAGATGGAAGACCTTTTAAAGGTCTTGTGTGTCATATGCCATCCTGCTGTGGTATAGTTTCCTACAGTTTCCTTCATGTCTGCTTCTTGCTAACTTTGATACAGGACTACATAAATGTCTTGTCAGATGAGTGTAACGATAGCACCACTTAAATTAGCAAGGAGCTGGAAGGTCAGGGGTTGTGATGCCCTCCTGTTCTTTGTGACCTCCCTGTGAGCTGGGCTGGTTGCTGAACTGGCTTCTGTGGTTAAAGTCAGCCCTTAATGCAGCCTCAGAAGGTGGTGTTCATTGCTCTTGCAACGTCACACCAGAGAAATGAAGATGAACTTGTTTATAATCTTGAGAAAGCCTGAACTGTGTTTCTGCTGTTAGGTGGTTTGTAGATCAGTGTGTTATCATGTGGCAAGAAGTTTTATCACCTTTTCGGAAACTGGGTGAGATAGGTCAAAGAAACAAATTAGCATTTCCAGTAGTTATATATGATAAGATTATATATTAAATATATATATATTGTGCAGTAATATGTTACCTTCAAATACAGTTATGTCTGTAACATCAGGTAGAGTAAAGAGCGTTTTCCTGTTAGAGTTGCTGAGCTTTACCTGTGGAGCCAAACCACAGCAGAATCTCCCATCTCTGGGGCAGTGACCAGCACATAGAATCATAGAATCATAGAATGGCCTGG
>PPHD01016131.1:0-15719 GCA_002909625.1 Bambusicola thoracicus
AAAAAAAAAAAAAAAAGATGCTGCAAAATGACCAGCACTCAGATGATACAGTTCATTTTCTTTGCGAGCAGTGGCTGGCTTCACGTGCTTGCCATCAGCCTGGTGCAGGTGCAGGGTGTCTCAAAACGCTGCTCTCCGTGTCCTGAGTGTGGGATATCTTTAGTCCAGCTCATTCCCTGGCGCTAAGTAATCAGATGACTCATAATGGAAAGGTGATTTGCAGCTGGAGGGCCAGGAGTGCTCGTAAATGAACCATCATGGGCTTTTATAGCTTCAGCAGTGGGTTAATGTGTAGAGCTGCAGCTGGCAGACCATGCCCAAGTGGGGGAAATGCAGGTCAGGTATGGTTGATGAAATGAGGGGTGAAAGAAATGTATGCCTTAAAGGGTCGGAGCTAGCCAAAGATGTAAACCTGCTGAGGCGCAAGGGCCTGGCCCCACTGTAGCAGTCTGGAGTGCAAATGCATCCAGATACATGGGCTTGGCTCAAGGCTGCCTGGCAGATGTGCCAGCTGTTTTGGACTCCACCTGGATCCTGCTGTGGTGGTTGAGTGCATCCCCAGTGTTCCTGTGTCTTGCCACAGCCTTGGGAAGGGATGGCTCTGCCCTGGATAGAGCAAAGGGCTGGTGGACCTCCTCTGGGACAGAGTCCCTGTGCGTATGGGCAGGGCTCAGGCTGAATGTTGTTGCTTGGATGGTGTATGGCCTCATTCACAAGCCCTTACATAGCACCTGATGGCATCCAACTAGGCTTACCCTGGGCATACACTCCATCTCTCTTGCAATGCTCTGCTTGGTTTGGTCCCCCCCCCTTGCCATGCCCATGCACCACTTGGCTCCAAGGACAGCTTTGCCAGAAGCTAGTTGTCTCCGCAGTGCCTCCATACCCTTACCTTGCTGAAAGGCAAATCCGTAGCCTAGCAGCAGGGGCAAATAAAGAGCTGGGTGGAGACTGGTGGGATGTGGGGACTGGTGGCACTCTTTCGCCCTTCTGGGGGGATGAAACAGTGGGGCTGCTGTGGTTGGAAGCAGGTTGTGACTTCACTATCCTCTTTAGTGGGTTCAGGTACAAGAGAGCTACCCAGCAGGCTTGCTTTTTCCATCTGTGCTGAGAAACCAGGCTGGCTTTTGCAGCTCATGCAAACAAAACTGGCAATATGGGTATTCATCCAGAGGGGGAAAAAAACAGCATTAGGAAGGAGCTTCTGCAAAAGGCCTGGCTGCCAAAACGTTCACGCAAGCTGGCAGAGCTTTGTCAGACTAAAATTAGGAGTTTGCTATTTGTAAGGATATAGTCACAATATTGGTCACAAGTTGTAGGGAATTGTAGAAGTCCCAGGAAAAGCAGGCTGTCTGCATGGGCTCACCTGGCCTGCCTCCTAACTTTGGGCTTTGCCTGTGTGGAATGCTGGTGGCAGCTTCCTGTCTCCTACTTGCTATATGGGGCTTGTTTTGCCCCAGAAGCTGCCCTTATCCCGTGGAGTATGAAAGGATTTCTGTGATGTTGGCTTACCTGTACTTTAGGGAGCACTTGGGAGGGAATGAAACCAAAGGAGGAGGATTACAGCTTTGTTTTCCTTGTCAGGACTGACAGAACTTGTTCCTCTTGTGCTTGCCTGGCCCGCAAAACCTCTAAATCTAGCAGGAGTGCTTTTATGTTGTATTTTCATCAGCAGTAACAACAACAATCTCCAGCCTCCCCTAATCTTACAGCGGGTCGAAACCTCTCTGCTTTTCCAGGCCTTAACCTCCAATGCTGGAGACCCCTTCCCACGGCAGGTAACTGCCACATGCAGTGTGAGCACCTGGGCTTCGGGGGCACCCCCTGCTCCCAGAGGCCTGAAAGGATGTCAGATCCCCAAGGTCTTTCAGTCAGAGCTCTTTGTTTTGTGCAGGTTCACCGTGTGTTACAGGCTGTGACTTTCAGCGTGGTTGTGCCCTGGATTGCCCAGCGCTGGGGGGAGGTTTTCTACATGAATTGCTCTGTATAAATAAACCCATGACAGCAGTGATGAAAAATGCTGGCTTTTGCTATAAAAGTGCATCATCTCATTCTTATTCTTAAAGAATTCCTCCACCAAATCATCACAAATCATCGCTCCTTTCTCAGTGCTGTGTGAGCTGCCAGCAATACTTATTTTTGTAGAGAGACAAAGAGAAGATGCATAGAAAAAAGCAGTAACTATATAGGATCCTGAAAACCTACTGAGCAATTGCCCCCTGGAAAGAACGGTTTTACAGCATATGCACATGAGGTTTAACTCTTGGCTGCTCTTTCAACTAACTTCGTCTTTCTCATGTAATTCCAGCTTGTTTGTTTGTTTTTGCCTGTTAGCAAGAGGTGCTGCTGCCCTGCCTCGGCTCAGCATTCCTCATCAGTCCTATCTCAGCACCCAGAGGATGCTATCACAGCGCATGGCTTCCCTACAGGAGCTGCTGCAAGATTTATTAGCTCTCCAGCCACTGTTAATAGCAATGTATTTGTCATGTGCTGTTTAATTAGTATGGAGCATGAATCACAATAAAGGGAAGGGAGGGAGCTGAGGTAAATGTCAGTTGATATAGCAGCAAAGTGGCAGCAAACAAAATACTTCTGTTTCTGGCTACGCAGTGCTGAGGTCCCTGTTACAATGTGTGGCTGAATTAGTGCGGGGACAGCAAGGCTGCGCTGATCCTACCCCTTCCCTGCAGGCACACAGAGACAGAGCTCACCTGACCTTGGAGGGACAGCTTTTTTCTCCAGGCCTGACACCCATGCGGCATTTGATACCTGTTATCACAGAAGAGCAAATAGAGAGTGCATTGCCTGTCTTGCAAAAGCTAAGCCAAGGGCAAAGCCTGCCGTCATCTTCATTGATGTGCGTTGGCAGCGTTTGACGCTGGCTGGATTAGCTTGTTTAATTTGCTGCCTGTATGACTTTCTAAGTGAGAACTGTACTGAAATGACCTGGGTTTGGTTAGCACCGATGTGCTCCTTATTGTTAAGCAGGGGACTGGGATATGGCTGCTTTGAGGGTTGCAGTCCAAATTTGAGTGAGCTTCTGGTCTTGCTGCTGGCCATGCAGATGCTAAGAAGTGGTCCCTGCCTGCTGCTCTTTGGGCAAAGATGGGTAAACATTGTATCTCTGCATTTCAGAGAGGGTGGGATGAGCACAGTGCCTTGAATGCCGTGTGACAGGTCAGTGCTGGCTGCCTGCTGGGTCTCAAGTAGGCGTGTGGATGCCAGGCTTTGTTTTCTTTTTCTTGGCCCTATGAACAAAGCTGGGATGAATTTATTCTGCTATGACATTTTTGGGGTAGGTTCCTCTGTCAGTAAATCCATGCCTGGGGAGCCCCTTCTCAGAGTGATAGGGCTGCCGAGAACAAGGGGAGCAGGAGGGCTGTAAAGGCTACAGTGAAGGAGAGGGGCTGGTTGCTGGGGAGGGACTTCATAGAATCATTAAAGTTGGAAAAGTCCTCTAAGATCATCACGTCCAACCACCAACCCACCTGTACCATGCCTACTGACCACGTCCCTCAGTGCCACATCTCCATGGTTCTTGAACCCTTCCAGAGTCGGTGCCTTCACCACCTCCCTGGGCAGTCTGTGCCTCACTGGTCTTTCTGAGGAGAAATTTTTGCTAATATCCAATCTGAACCTGAGCTTCTGTGACCCTTTAAGCTGGCTGAATTCCAGTGCTATTGCTCTTCACTTCATAACCCACTCAGCTCCCACAGTCACCATGCATTGCAGACACCTGCATGTAGGGTGGCTTTGTAAGGGACTTTTAGCTCCAATGAACCCCAAGGCTTTAGGGGATCATCACTGGCTTTTTGGTGCAAACAGCTATGGCTCCTGTGGCAGTTGCCTCCTGTGGAGGATGCTTTGGGAACCTGCTCAGCTGTCCTCTGATAGAGAATCCAAGATTGTATGGGATTAGAAATGAGAAGGAAATTTTTCATTCAGTGGCTGGTGAGGCCGTGGCACAGCTGCCCAGAGAAACTGTGATGCCCCATCCCTGGAAGTGCTCAGGGCCAGGTTGGATGGGGCCCTGGGCAGCTTAAGCTGGTGGGGGACAGCACTGCCCACAGCAGGAAGGTTGGAATAAAATGATCTTCAAGGTCTCCTCCAACCCAAGCCATTCTGTTATATCCTTTCTCATCATGCCACACTGTATATCCAAATAATATGAGAAAAGACTGGTGTCTGAGTGCAGCGGAAAGGGTCAAGATGCCTGGTGCCCTTTGAAAGGGACAGAAATGGTGCCTGGGCCCTGCAGCATGCTGACTATGCTCTGCAGGCAGCCTAGGGCCAGTCCAGCTGCCAACAAAACCTGGTGATGACCCCCTACAGCCTCAGGGCTCATCTCAGCAAATGGCCACTGATGAAAACACCCTTTGAGCAGGTGTCTGCAATGCATGGTGGCTGTGGGACCCATCCTGTGCAACAAGCTGTGCCCTCCTCCCCAGGACAGCAGTTTGGCCCCAGCAGTTATTGTCTGTATGGGCACCTGGATGAATAGCAGTGGGGCTGTCCTGCAGCTCATCTTCTGGTTTGTCAGTGTGCGTGGAGCGTTGCAGTTAAAAGAAAGCTGTGAAAGGAACCAACAGTGGGGTCCCATCCAAAACATTAGGCAACTATGGGAGAAAAAACCCTCAATTCAGACACTGAGAAGTGAAGCACCCATTGATCCTTGTACTGGATGTATCAAGTTGATACTTAAAGATAATTAAAAAAATATATAGATTTACCAAGAAAAAGTTCTGATGAGATGCAGGGGCATTAACCTGTGCATTAACGGGCTGCCTTCTGATCTACTTGCATTTGAAAATCTTGGCTTTTGCACAGAGGATGAATTTCAATAGAAAGGAAGAGTAATGATACTGCTGCCTAGCTGCACGTTTTAAAGGGCATTAGGAAATGTTGCCTTTTAAAATGATAGGCAAATACCCCCCTACAGTTGAGTAAGTAAACTGGCAATATTTCAGAAGGGAGACAATAAATGAGGCCTAGATGTTTCTCAGCGTATCTGACTGTGCTGATCTGCTCTGCTAATTAGTGCGTTGTTGTACTTATAGGGCATTGATGAATTGACAGAGGCTTGGTCTATCGCTGCAAAATGGCAGCGTTTTCAAAAAGCTATGTGGCCATCCCAGCTTTTTGGTCAAGTTCCCACTGTGTTGCTGCATCCCGGACAGATCTGCCTGTCTTCTGGTGGTGTGCATGAACATGGCAGGTCATTTTCCTTCTTTTGGGACTTGATGTCCTGCCAGCTGCCATCAGGGAGCACAGCAGGTAGTGCTGGGATGGGGCTTCTGGCATGGCACCCACCCACAGCACAAGGCTTGGTGGCACGGTGCCGATGGGATGCCCGGTGCTTTGAGGCAGTGTTCTCCATAGGTTGCGGTGTAGTAAATGCCAAACCCAGCCTGGACAGTTCCAAGACCATAGCACGCTGCAGAGCACTTGAAAAATGACATCATATGCAAAAGAGCTGCCAAAATGGGAAAGTTAGACTTTGCTTTTGGCAGGCAGAGAAGGCAACGAGACAAAGGACAGAAATGAGCTTTTGAAGAGTTTTCTAAGCAGGACTGGCTAGGCAGCCTTTTTTTGTGAGAGGAGTTAGCTGTAGGGTTAGATGCCAGAGAAGATCCTCTCACATGCTTGTACTTGGAATATTAAATAATCTAATTTTAGGATGAATTTGTTTGCTTCTCTGCGTCATATTCTCTTCTGGTCCTGTCTCTTCTGTCCACAAGCAGTGGGAGGAGAAAAGCTCCAAGATCGGTTCCTCACCTAGGCTGTATGGTGTCCGCAGGGGTCTGGTGTGCTGCCTGGTGTGTGCTTGTGCAATGTTATCCTGAAAGATACCGTGAACACACTCCGTTTACAGCTATCCTTGGGCTGCTAAGTCCTGCTCCAGAGGTAACCAGTGATGGCAGAATTAGCAGTGGGTAGGGTGCTTAGAACCTCCTTTTGCCTCTGTTTTCCTAGCTAGCACTCAACAGCAAGTCAGAAGAAGACACGTGTCCCTCTCCCAGTAGAGTTTTTTATCTTTTATACTGCACATTTCACACTTCCTCTCATATGGAAGAAGCATAATAGTATTTTTTCTTCCCTGAAAAGCTTTCTGTCTAAGCTTCTGTGCTACCAATCAGGCTCAAGGAAAAATCTTACAGAGAAAAGAAATGGTCAGTGAGGCTGGAAGATGTCTGGAACAGCTGTGCACATGGGAGTGATACAGACTCCTATTTTTAGTCTGTACCCTGACGATGGATGACTTCATAATTGTGCTTGGTAGTGGCATGTTTCTGGCTTGGCAATTGGAATCTCAGTGTGCTTTCTTTTTTGACATACTTCCAGGTAATTGATTTATATACAGCGCATGCACATGCAAACTACATAATACGTTCTGTTGAGTAACACCAGGGATATAGCTGAATATTCACATACTGCCATAACCCATTTCTCTCCAATTCCTTCACCTCACTATATTTTTCTTTCCCTCCATGTCAGAGACTTGGAGCAAGGAGCATGTGCTCTTTCTTATTCAGAATCCACCTACTGTTAGTGGGTGCTGAAAAATGGTGAATGCCAAATCATATGTGACAGGGATTGCCAAGGTCCTGAGGATGACCAAAGTGCTTGGCCTCAGCCTTTCCTCCTTCTATGGCAGCAGTTAATTGTGGCATGGCTTTCCACAGCTCCACAGGGGTTTTGTGTGAGGGAGAAGAAGCTCCTTTGATTGCTCCAGGTGTGAAGCATCAGTTAGGAAGGGTGGATGTTTTCAGGGCAGCAAAGGTTTTATTTCTCAAAACAAACAGCTGGGTTGGGTTGGGATGGTTTTGTGGTGATGTAGTGAAGGTATCTTGCCTCTGGTGGCCAGAAGGAACCAAGTTCTTACCTCCAAATCTAGCTGAAGAGATGTGTCTTGGAGCCAATGAGATCCTCACGTGAGGTGTTTCAAGACCGCAGGGCCTCATGTGTCTGCTCTGATTTCAGTTTTGATACCCTTGAGCTGTGGCACAGCACGTAGTAATTCCCTATTAATTTTTCACTGGTCACAAAGGCATTTTTTAATGAATTTTCATATCTGATATAAATAAAACTGTGCTGATGCAAAACACAATAAAACCCAGATGAAAAGACAAGAGAGGACAGCCACGTGGAGGGAGAATGAGGTCAGCAAAGAAACTCTTCTCTAGTTACAGTCCTTGTAAGTAAATTCCAGTAAAAGTGAAACTGTCAGCCATGTAAAGAACCATTAATAGGCAAGGGCATTAACAGCTGAGTCTGGGCACTGAATCTGTAATAATGCTGACAATCTGGTAGAGCCGACTGCCAGGTTTGATCTCCTCAATGGTAGGCTTTGTAAAAATGAAACAGCCCCACCAACCTTTAGACTGGAAAACATCAAAACCAAACAAAAATACTTTGCTGTCTAGAATACACTTCTCCTTTCCTTATTGTCTTTCATGTGGCTGTGACAAAAGCTGCTCTGTGACTCATACCTGTCCCCTTGGGAAAGGTGTCCCTGAGTGCATGGTGTGTGACAGTCATGTTCCAGCACGTTCCAGCATGTTCCAGCAGGGCTGCAATAAGCACTGCAGTGACCTCTGCTCCTGCATTGGTCCCAGCCTGTTGTTCAGCGGAAAGACCTTCTTTCTCCAGGTTTTCCTTGGCTTCATGGAGTATTTAGTGCCTGTGGATGGATTAAAAGAGTTGGGCAGGGATATAAGCTACTGTAGGAAAAGGTACAAGGCAAAATTTGCACTTCAATTAGGCATCCCAGAAGAGCTTCAGAAATTCACACGATCTCCTTCTGACTCTACACATTCCTTCTAATGTTTGATCACAGACATGTTAAGTGAGAGGCGCTGTATTGGCAGCAGTTATGGCCACTCTGCTGTCTTTGATGCTGTCTTTGATGCTAGTGTCTGTAGTGAGAAGGTTTGTCATACTCATCCAGGATGTGTCTCTCTCCTGCCTTGCTGGGCATGGGCAGGGATTGTGGAACCATTGCTCCCCCTTAGGAGCATCCTAAGGCCAACCCCATTGGCCATCCGTGGAGCTGCCAGCATGGCTCACCCAAGCATGTGGGTGGTGAACAGGAGGCATGGTTGTGAGGAACACCTGCAGCCTTCCACCTCCTACAGCTGGGGGTAGCAAGAGAGAGCTCCCCTCCTTTCACTTTCTGATGCCTCACCAGTAACGTTGCCTTTAAAATAAACTAACTAAAAAACTTGGAACAGTTTATAGTCTGCATAAAAAAGAAACAAGGAAAATAATGTGACTTTATAGGCTGTAATCTTACACATCTCTATGTGTTTATGAATTCCTTGGTGAAAGCACCCATCCTACTCTGAGTCATAGACCATCCTTCCTTCCTCGACGTTTTCTCAAGGATCACAGATTTCACTGGGGGATGTCTTCCTTGTGATAGCTGTGCCTGAGGTAAGTCCTCTTGTAAGGACTTCTCAAGCAATTCTCCTCTCTCTCAAGAGCAAAGCAAAACCCAGCAAACACTATCCTCTGCTGCCCAACCCCACACAGTTCCTCCTTACAGGGGGCAAAGGGGAAGGATGGATCTCCAGCAAATTTTGGCAGTGGTGGAACCATGAGAAAGGGCTGCACTCAGGCTTCCTTCACAACTTATTCCAGCATCAGCCTTCCACAAGTGTGACCAGTCTTTAAAAGAGCAGACTGCGTTTTTATGGCAATGCCATCATGTTTAAAAGTAATAGAGTAAAATTGTGCGTTGAATTTAAGAGCTCGGGCTCATTTCATTGTATATGGCTTTTTTCTTTTTATGATTTCATGGATCATATAGCAAATTTAGTTTGACTGCCTAGTAAATATAAGTAGGCCTGTAGGAATTGTACCATTTGGACATGTTGCTTGTATTTCAGAGACTTTCAAAACTAATCTGCCTCAGCAGTTTGGTTCCTGCTCGTGTCAACAACAGAAGCACCTCTTGTTTTCAGCTGCAGATAGGAAGGAACACATACGTGCTTTTGGAAATCCTGTCCTTAAAGCTTTGATAGAGAGTGAATAGCCACAGATATTCTCCAATTAATGCTTTTTAAATGTTTGTGCTGCAGCTATGTTGCAGCTCATTTGCAGGAACTTAAGAGCATCATTCTCCCATTCCTCAGACTCCTTATGTGTTGTGGATCTTTTTTTTCCTTTGTCTCTTCCTTTCTTAAGCTTTATCTTATTCTTCCTTTCTCGAGTCAAGCCAGTTTTCTTCTCACCATGCAGCTGCCCTACTGGTCTGGTGACTTTTTCTTTCGTATTTGCTCCTGATGATTTCACTGAGCGGTTGGATAGCTGACACTTAATACGTGGCATTGCCTTGCCAGGTATTGCACAATAAATGCAAATACAGCTCAGAGGGCAAAGCTGAAATGAGATTTCAGGGGCTCAGATCGATAGATGTTCGGAGATACATGGCATGTGTTATAACTCTCCACGATCCTTTATTTCTACTTCATGAATTTCTGCACAGTAATGGAAGAAATCATTTTAGAGATTTCCTTTCCCTTCCCAAGTTATGCTAGTACCATTTCAGACACAGCACTGTAAAATCTTCTGCCAGATCTGCAAGGGAGTGGGTGGAGTTTTGGGAGATATCTCTGAGTTAACACAAAGATCTTAATATTATTTTTAATCCTACAGAAATGTTTGTGTCAGCCTTCAAAGGACACTTTTCCATGCTCATAATTCGCACGTAGGAAAGCAGCCTAATTTATTGCACATAGTTGGTTTCGCCAGTGCAGTGTGAACAGTGAGGTCCCACTCCACTCCACTACTCCTTTGCTGCTCCAAGCTCTGCTGTTTGCCAGGAGGAAGCGGAGCTGCGAAGGTGGCCTTGGGTCAGGCTGGTGCAGAACCAGCTGCATTATACTTGTGATGTGCTTGAGATAAGGTTACCTATCACTCCAGCCTGTGTTCTCTTGAGTGAAATCCAGTACTGCCCAACTGAAGGGATACACTACACCCTTAGGTAGCTAAGAACAGGTAGTCTTGTGGCGCTGTGTGGTGGTGATGGATTGGCGGTTGGCCTACATGATCTCAGTGATCTTTTCCAACCTTTATGTTTCTGTGTTTTGCACTGGTATATGGTCTGTGCTGTTGTGAGCTTCAAGCTTTTGCTCATGCTATGTAAGATAGGGGAGGAAGCCAAACTGGGCGCAGCAGTGGAAGGGAAGAAAATCCATTTCTCATCTGACCTGGATAAAAGTGAATACAGGAGTTGTTGTGCTGGACCTGACCATCTAGCCTAGCATTTGCTTTCTGACAACAATAGGAGAATTTCTCTACAGGAGCACAAGAGTTTGGCTGCTGTTCACATTCCCACCCCTTGTACCTACCCAATAGTCACAACCACTGGGTTAGACCTATTAAGTCTATTGATCTACTTTAGGTCCTGATACTATTTTCTTGGCTCCGTGGACCAAGCCACAGGGACCTGGGACCCTCCAGACATCCTCCTTCACGACTGTGTGTGGAGCAACTGGCCTTCAGCTCTCCTGACACAGAAGCCAGACCCACATATTTGCATCTTAGTCATGTTAAGTATATGCTTGCAGCTGGTGTTATCAATGTTAACAATTCACTTCGTTCTCCCATGGTAAACTTCTGACAAGTCTTCCTGCTGCTCTTTCAAGAGAAACAGAAGAGTTTAAAGTCCTTTAAAATAACAGTATTGCAAAATATGAGATGTGTCAGGATTATTGCAGAACGTGGATTCAGCTGATGTGAAGGAGCATAGTGTGCTTCTGCTTTCTCTCTTTGGTCTGAGAGGTGACAAGGTGTGAGGAGAGTGTTATTTGCAAACACTTTTGAGGAGGCGGTTGGCATAGTTCTTGATGTTGCATTTCTCCCAGGTGATGAATGAAACTGCTTATAAATTCTTGTCTCCCTTCTACCACATTCTCATCTGTCGCACACGTTCCTGCGGCTCCCTCCTCTTCTACAGAGACCCTCCTCAAACGATCTGTGGCAACCCACCAAACACCAAGCTTGAGGCAGCCAAGTTTAAAAAGTTGGCTGAGTTATTGGTAGGAGCAGGGATGTGCAGCTAGCTTGTAAGTTTGGCATGCAGGGAAGAATTTTACATGCGCAAACAACACGTACAAAGAAGCACTTGTTCAGAACTTGAATCCTTGCTGCTACTCATAGAAAAAAATATGTTTGGAAGTGACCTCTTAAGATCACCTAGTCCAACCGTCCACCTGCCAACAATATTATCCACTAACCATGTCGCTCAGTGTCATTCTTGAACACCTCCAGGGACAGTGGCTCCTCCACCTCCCTGGGCTTGAGCACCAGTTCTGTGTTCCTGGGAGGAGCAGAGTTTGGATGTGTGGCCGAGCTTCAAGAAGAGCAGAGACTCACCTGTGACTTGAGCTGAAGTAAGGACTACTTGGGGTTCAAACAGTGGATTGAAATGTGTGTGCAGATAGTGCCTTTCTATGCATTTTCTTGAAAATCAGCAAAGGTTAGAAATGGCAGCATATGCTTTTTATAATTCTTGGGTATTCTTTTCTTGAATCTTTCTTGTTTGAAAGGACTCTCTTACGTGCTCTTTGGCTTGTTTTGTATCACCTTTATAAAGCTGGCTGTACGTAGTGGAGACCTGGGAATACGTAGAATCCACAGTATGAATTATATATAGATGTGTTGGAGTCCCCACTGTGCGCGTGTGGATAAACACATAGCAAAAGGCCATCAGAAGCTCTGAAAGCCATTAACTGGAATGTTTTTGCCCTTGCCTAGCTGAGAGCAAGCAGCAAGTCCAGCATATACAGGAGGTCTGTGGCAAAGTTGTGGCTCAACTATCGTGAGCCTCATCTCAGTTTGGAGAATAATTATTTTGCAAATTGAAAGCCTTCCTTCCTGTGACAGTTATCCCTGTGGGGTGTCGGTTTGGGCTCTCACATCCTCAACAACTGCCATGCAACAGGTCCTGCTTGCGTTAGTTTGTCAAAGTGAAATAAAGAAGGTATTGTATTAACTCTCCTTTGCAAATTCTTTTCTGCTTTTCATGGTTTTGCCTGGCAGTTAATTTTCTTCATAGAGGCTCATATGATGCTGTATTTTGTGTTTTTGATGAAAATAGTGGTGATAACACACTGACGTTTAGTCATTGCTGAGCAGTTCTTACATGAAGTCAGTGGTATTTCATCTCGTGCTGCCCTGCCAGTGAGAAACTGTGGGTGCATGTGGGTCTGCCAGGGGACAGCATCAGTACAGCTGACCCAGGCTGGCCACAGGGATATTCCATACCATATGGCATCATCCTCAGCAAGAACAGTTGGGATAATGAAGAAGGGATGATGGTCAGAGTAGTAGTGTTTGTGTTCCCAAGAAACTGCTATGCATTGTGAGCACTGCTTTCTTGGAGGTGACTGAACATCTGTGAGCCAATGGGAATCAATTCATCGTTTTGATTTGCTTGTGTGCCCAGCTTTTGTTTTACCTAGTAAACTACCTTTATCTCAACCCACAAGTTCTTCCACTTTTACCTTTCTGATTCTCATCCCCATCCAGCTGTGGGGAAGCAGTTGTGTGGCTGTGTGGTGCTGAGATACCTGCTGGGTTAAACCACAGCACCACTCTACTCATGGGTGAGCTGCTGTTGCTGATCAAGTGTCAGAAGAGAGGAAATGTGCTAAGGAAAGAAGAAATGGAGAAGGAGAGGGGAAAAAGACTTCCAAAACATCTCCTAAAACCTAATTACGAAAACAGTTTTTCTGCATCTCAAAATACGCTTCCACTGGAAGCAATGATGAGTGATCCTTATTGCTTCTGCTACGTGGTAGAGTTGTGTGTGTTAAAATGCATGCCTGCTTCGGTTCTGTGCCTCTTTTCAAACCAGAGAGCTTGGAAACACTCTGAATAGTCTTTTATTTGATAAAGCAAACATTAGATGCTGGTATTTTCTTCCCCAAGTCTCAAGGTATTGGTAGGAATAGACACAGAGCATTATTGAACAAAATATTAATTTATTGTGGTGAAGAATGTAACATTTAATATTATCGTAGTAAGCATACTGAAATGCAGTACAAGGTAAACTAACAGACACCACTTTCAGGAATATTAATGAGGAAACAGTCAGAATTGTAAATAGAAACAAACAGCGTAGGATTTCCCAGTCTGGAAACAGGAATCATCACTTGCTAATGGTCCATAGACTTGGCTGAGCTTCTTGGGTTGGCTTAACTCCTTGTCCCCAGCTGCTAAACTGCATTCAGAGCAGATTAAAAAGACATTAGAGATGTTCCTTGTGTTACTCTCCACATAAACAATGGCTTTTCCAGTTCACTAGTGAGAAGCTACACAAGATTGGTACAGGGGCAAGCTCTGGAGAAAGGTAATCCTCTTTTGCAGAGGATTCAGACCTCCAGTTGGGTTTTGTTGTGAGTTGTGGGAGCTGAACAGCTCCAGTTTGGAACAAAATCTCATAAATTTTTACATTTCTCACACAGGATGGTGGAGGTGAAGACCCCTGGAAGCCCTATGGCTTCATTTCTCCAGTATTGCGCCTGGTTTCTATTACGACTTTGTTGAAACCTAACTGTTTTCCCAAACATTTTGATTAGGGAAACTCCAAAGGAAATTCCAGTTCAACGTTTTTTTCCTGAGTAGAACTAATAAATTATATTGAGGATTTCTGTGCTACGCTGGGCAGTGTGAATTGCTTTCTTAGTGTGCCTCAAACCAAACAGAATATTATGCAGCGATTCGGAAAGTAATGAACACAGAGGGGGGGGAAAGGAAATGTGGACAAATCTGAGAGAATGAATAATAATGTTGTGGGAAGTAAGCAACCCTTAAAAGAAATTACGGCTAATTGAGCACCAGTTCCAATGTGATAAAGTGGCAGAAAGTCTAATGGGGCTCTTAAGTGTATAAACAGGGAGGTTAAAGCATGGAGAGAAGTAGCTTATGATACCAGTGGACACAGAAGTGGAAATTGGTCCAGTTCTGTTCTTCTCATTTAAAGAAGGACTGGGAAAATGATAGGCAGAAAAATGCTGATGAAATTATTCTTGTGTTTGGAGAAAACTCCATCCAAGGAGGCTTCGGGAACTTGGCACACTTCACTCATCAGAAATCGGATCGAGAGGTATGTTTGTTATAATGTGTAGACCCAGTACTTGGGGAATAGAGCAAATACTAAGGGGCTTTAGAATTTAGTGGAAAAAATATGTAACAGAAGCCGCTGATGGGGTTAAACTAGAAGCTGAGAAAACATTTCTACTGCGCTGTGTTGATCATTTGCTGGGAAAACTGCTAATGGCAGAGAGAGATATCTCATCTCTGTATGGCTTGATAAAAAGATAGGCTATCTTTTAGGAAGTAAATATAGACCAATTTTCCTTTAGTTTGGTTCAGAGGAGTGGGTTTGCTAGAAGAATAAATACCTGACTGAAGGAATGGTGATTGGTTGCAAGGTAGTGTAAATGAGCAGATGGCTTCTTTAGTCTTAAACTGTAGGAATTGTGAAATGCAATCATGAAGGATAAAGGAAGTGTCTGAGACAACATTCCAGTAAGATTACTTGTCATGACAGTATCTGATAGACATCACTCTGAAAAATAAAACGGTAGAAAAATAATACAAAGCTTTTGCTGAAGAATAGGGATCAGGGAACAATTTCCAAAGGATTTCCTGCCTTATGAGTCCTTATGTGACTGGTAAAAGGTGGAACTCAAGTTCTCACTCTGCCTTGGGAATGAGATGTGGGTGCCAGAGGGATTGGCAGTGTTGTTCCTATGATGCAGATCCTGATGCGGCATGGTGCTGAGCGGCCTCATTTCGGTGTCACAATGGGAAGTGGCCACTTTTAAAGCAATGTGAACATAACGTATTCTTGTCTAGCCTTTGTACCAGGCAGTTTTTGCTGGTAAACTTCCATGCTCTAATCACTGCTGGTTAAACAGTGAGCGGTGAGACAGATTGAGGTTAGAC
Source organism: Bambusicola thoracicus (assembly GCA_002909625.1). NCBI lineage: Eukaryota > Metazoa > Chordata > Aves > Galliformes > Phasianidae > Bambusicola > Bambusicola thoracicus. The sequence continues at coordinate 14,959 of PPHD01016131.1, forward strand.
AGTAATGGGTGATGGCAATTTATCCACAGTGACCTTGAAACTCACAAATAAGCTATCACAGGAGGTCAGGAAAAGTGCTTTTGCCTTTTGTTGAGAGGACACGAATGACATTGCTTTATGTCTCTTGATAACTTGCCAATGAGTTTTATTAACATCAGCTTCACAATGAGGTCAATCAATCAATCAATTTCCATATTTGCAGCATATTTACAAGAAATGCCTTAAAGCACTTTCCAAAAATACAGATGTGCCTGTGAAATATTTATTAAAAGGGAGGGGGGAAAAAAAAAGAAAAGAAAAAAAAAGAGAGGAGGGCTCAGGAGGGAGGAATCAATACAATTTTCACATGTTTCTTTTTCATATTACATATTATTTGTAAACACATGCATTCGAATTTTTTATATTATCTACTACCTAACCTTATATAAAACACATGGTTGTGATGCAGTCCTCTAATTACTCTTTCTTTTTCATCTGCTGAAAGTTCATTATGTAAATGCTGAACTGCACAAATTACACTTTCTCCTGGATGGAGAAAGCAGTGGAACTCTTTCTTTGTAAGCCTCCTGATAATGGAGCAGTAAAACAGCTATTAAATTTAAAAAATGGTATTCAAATAGATGAACCAAGGTGTCAGACTAATATGCAGTAGAAACCTTTAAGTTTTAATTATCTGCAGAGTAGTGCTATGCTTGGTCTTTAACCAAAGCAAAACAGTATTCAGGGAAATCAGCCAACTGAGACTTGCAATAATTCTGATA